>JAROOI010000035.1:1767500-1855000 GCA_030578255.1 Tiaroga cobitis | reverse complement strand
TCTTCAAACTCTCTGGTCTGGCTTTTTCAAGCCAACTTAAAGTTTGTCTCATCAAACTTTTTTCTAGTTATTATTATTCTTCTGCCCCCTAAAATTTCTGACTCTAACTCCTCCTAGAGCTTTAACTCCACATACTCCAAACTCGGCACGGACACTCAAACTGTTCTCACTTAGTGTGCTATATCTTTTCTAACTGATCGGACTTACGGTTTTCCTAAAAATGACGATCAAAACTCGAAAAAAACCATTTGAAAATCCCATTGACTTAACATTGCGGAATGTTCAGACTGTCAAACTCCCCAACTGTCAAAATTTCAAATCTAAATCCCTTGAAGCCCTGGACTCAAACTGCCATTCTATACACTATATGAGCCATTGAGACTCATTTAAACTAATGAACTCATCAATGACACTTCTAACTATCTAATCTTAAACTCTTAAACTCATAATAAATTAATAAACTCTAAACTTGAACTCTTAGACTCATTTAAACTTATAAACTCTAAACTCATAAACTCTAAATTCATAAACCCATACTCTTATAAACTCTCATAAACTATTAAACTCATAAGTTAATAAACTCTGGACACTTACTCATTTAAACTTATAAACTCTAAACTCATAAACTCTAAATTCATAAACCCATACTCTTATAAACTCTCATAAACTATTAAACTCATAAGTTAATAAACTCTGGACACTTACTCATTTAAACTTATAAACTCTAAACTCATAAATTCATACACTTATAAACTCATGAACTTATAAATACATTAATTCATACACGTATGAACTCTCATGAATTCATACACTTATGAACTTTTAAACTCATAAATAGTTCACCATAGCAAACACCCAGAACACTCTAGCAACTGCATAGCAACCACCCAGAACACCCTAAAAACCAACTGAAATACCTTAGAACACCCTAGCAACACCATAGCAACCACCCACAATACCTTAGAACACCCTAGCAACCACATAATATACCTTAGAACACCCTAGCAACCACCCAGAACACCCTAGCAACCACCCAAAATACCTTAGAACACCCTAGCAACACCCTAGCAACCACCCGAAATACCTCAGAACATCCTAGCAACACCCTAGCAACCACCCTTAGAACAGCCTAGCAACACCCTAGCAACCACCCAAAATACCTCAGAACATCCTAGCAACACCCTAGCAACCACCCAAAATACCTTAGAACATCATAGCAACACCATAGCAACCACCCAGAACACCCTAGCAACCACCCAAAATACCTTAGAACACCCTAGCAACCACCCAAAATAACTTAGAACACCCTAGCAACCACCCAAAATACCTTAGAACACCATAGCAACACCCTAGCAACCACCCAAAATACCTTAGAACACCCTAGCAACACCATAGCAACCACCCAAAATACCTTAGAACACCCTCGCAACCACCAAAAATACCTTAGAACACCCTAGCAACACCCTAGCAACCACCCGAAATACCTCAGAACATCCTAGCAACACCCTAGCAACCACCCAAAATACCTTAGAACACCACAGCAACCACCCAAAATACCTTAGAACACCCTAACAACACCCTAGCAACCATCCAAAATACCTTAAAACACCCTAGCAACACCATAGCAACCACCTAAAATACCCTAGAACACCCTAGCAACCACCCAGAACACCATAGCAACCACTCAAACTACCTTAGAAACCACCTAGCAACCCACTAGAAACACCCTTGCAACATTTAATTACTTGAAACTATACTTTAACCTTTAAACTACTTTGAACTTTAAACTATTTAAAACTTTAAACTACTTTAAACTAATTTAAACTTCAAACTACTTTAAAATTCAAACTTATTTAAACTTTAAACTACTTTAACTTTCAAACTAATTTAAACTTCAAACTACTTTAAAATTCAAACTAATTTAAACTTTAAATTAATTTAAACTATTTTAAACTTTAAACTAAGTTAAACTATAAACTACTTCAAACTAATTTAAACTTCAAACTAATTTAAACTTTAAACTAATTTAAACTTTAAACTAATTTAAACTTCAAACTACTTTAAACTTCTTCCAACTTTGCGGTCCAAACTTTCACAAGCCAACTTAAAGTTTGTCTCGACGAACTTTTTCTAGTTATTATTATTATTCTTCTTACTCAAATTTACAACTCTAACTCCTCCTAGAGCTTTTACTCCACATACTCCAAACTCGGCACAGACACTCAAACTGTTCTGACTCGGTGTGCTATATCTTTTCTAACTGATCGGACTTACAGATTTCTTAAAAATTAATATTAAACATCATAAAATTCCCATAGACTTTCATTGCAGCATGTTCAAAATGAGCCAAGGCTACGGTGGCCCAGTAGTGCACAAAATAAAAACTCAAATCTAAACTCCCTGAAGCCCTAGACTCAATTAAATTACCATTCAATGTACTAATATCTATCTATCTATCTATCTATCTATCTATCTATCTATCTATCTATCTATCTATCTATCTATCTATCTATCTAATCTATCTATCTTTCTAACTAATCTATCTATCTATCGATCTTTCTTTCTAACTAATCTATTTATCTTTCTAACTAATCTATCTATCTATCTATCTCTATCTATCTATCTATCTTTCTAAATAATCTATCTATCTATCTATCTATCTATCTATCTATCTATCTATCTAACTAATCTATCTATCTTTCTAACTAATCTATCTATCTATCGATCTTTCTTTCTAACTAATCTGTTTATCTTTCTAACTAATCTATTTATCTTTCTAACTAATCTATCTATCTATCTATCTATCTATCTATCTATCTATCTATCTCTATCTATCTATCTATCTATCTCTATCTATCTATCTTTCTAACTAATCTTTCTTTCTTTTTTTCTTTCTAACTAATCCATCCTTCTTTCTTTCTTACTGATCTATCTTTCTTTCTGTCTTTCTAACTAATCTTTCTTTATTTCTTTCTAACTAATCTTTTCTTTTTTTCTAACTAATCTTTCTTTCTTTCTTTCTTTCTTTCTTTCTTTCTAATTATCTTTCTTTCTTTCTAATTAATCTTTCTTTCTTTTTACCTAATCTTTCTTTCTTTCTTTCTTTCTTACTGATCTATCTTTCTTTCTATCTTATCTTTCTTTCTGTCTTTCTAACTAATCTTTCTTTATTTCTTTCTAACTGATCTTTTCTTTCTTTCTAAATAATCATTCTTTCTTTCTTTCTTTCTAACTAATCCATCATTTTTTCTTTCTGACTAATCCATCTTTCTTTCTTTCTAACTAATCTTTCTTTCATTCTTTCTAACTAATCTTTCTTTCTTTCTAAGTAATCCATCTTTCTTTCTTTCTAACTAATCTATCTTTCTTTCTTTTTAACTAATCTATCTATCTATCTTTCTTTCTAACTAATCTATCTATCTTTCTTTTTAACTAATCTATCTATCTTTCTTTCTTTTTAACTAATCTATCTATCTTTCTTTCTTTCTAACTAATCTTTCTTTCTAACTAATCTTTCTTTCTTTCTTTCTTTCTTTCTTACTGATCTATCTTTCTAACTAACGGTCTCGGTTACTTCATTGTAACCTTGTTCCCTGAGAAAGCGGAACGAGATGCTGCGCTGCTCAGCGCATTGGGAAACGTCTTTAACCGTGACCAGCTGTGAATATTGTGTGTAACACGTCGATAGAATTGACCCGGAGGTAATATAGCCTCGGTCGATGACGTCATCGGCGCGCACCCGCAACGCGAGGCTATAAATAGATGAGCCGCAGGTGCATCGTCAGGATATTTTGTCTGAAGAGCAGTCCTGGGACATCTTCAGCACGGCAAAGCAGCGCAGCATCTCGTTCCGCTTTCTCAGGGAACAAGGTTACAATGAAGTAACCGAGACCGTTCCCTTTCGAAAGCTACAATCGATGCTGCGCTGCTCAGCGCATTGGGAACGAGAATACCCACGCCGCCGTGCTTGAACATGTCTGGACCCCAACGGTTGTGCATGTGCTCACAGAACGCAAGAAGGCCTCAGACACTAGCCTGTGATGTTGACTCAAGGACATGAGAGCCCGGAGTGGCATGAACATCCAAACTATAAAACCTTATGAATGTGTGCGGAGAGGACCAACCTGCCGCATCACAAACCTGTTGTAAAGGGGCACCCCTCGCCAAAGCACTAGCAGAAGCGACCCCTCTGGTAGAGTGAGCTCTGAGACCTATAGGCGAAGCTTGACCGCGCGCCTCATAAGCCAAAGCAATTGCATCCCTGACCCAATGAGACATGGTCTGCTTGGTGGCAGCTCCTCCTCTGTTACTACCACCATAACAGACGAATAATTGCTCTGACTTACGCCACTGGCTAGTGCGGTGGATGTAAGCCTGAAGAGCACGGACTGGACACAGTCTATACGATTTCTCCTGCTCCGGCGTTGTAAACGGTGGAGGACAGAAGGCTTCTAGAATGACCGGATGTACAGACGAAAATGGAACCTTAGGCAGGTAATCAGGATGAGGATGCAAAATTACTTTCACCATTCCTGGGGCAAAGTCTAAGCAGGATGGAGAGATAGACAGAGCCTGCATATCCCCAATCCTCTTCAAGGAAGTTATTGCCATTAGAAAAACCATTTTTAAAGTCAGAAGTTTATCAGACGCTGACTCTATAGGTTCAAAGGGGGTTTCAACCAGACCCTCGAGGACTATAGCTAAATCCCACGAAGGGATCTTGGTTTTTACTGGAGGCCTCAGTCGCCTGGCCCCACGAAGGAAGCGAGAGAGCAGAGGATGTCTCCCGAGCGGCGCCCCGTCAACTAAGGCGTGGCAAGCCGAAAGAGCGGCCACATAAACCTTAAGAGTAGCAGGGCATGTGCCTGTTGATAATTTCTCTTGCATGAAGTCCAGAACTGAAGCAACCTGGCAGTTGACTGGATCTACATTGTGTACAACACACCACCTTTCAAAAACACCCCATTTACCGGCATAACTTTGTCTAGTGGAGGAAGCCCTAGCACTCAGAATAGTCTCAATAACAGCAGGCGAAAGCCCAGTGTCCCTCAGTTGGTTCCCATCAGGGGCCAAACGTGAAGATTCCACAGGTCGGGCCTGGGATGGAATATCGTGCCCTCCGCCTGAGACAGAAGGTCCCTCCTCTCCGGAATCGCCCAAGGCGAGCCGTCGAGGAGAGATATTATCTCCGAGAACCACACTCTGTTCGGCCAACGTGGCGCTATCAGCAAGAGGCAAGACCCTTGTTGGCGAACTCTGGCTAGAACTCCCGGGAGCAAAGAAACTGGAGGAAACGCATACAGGCGCATCTTGGGCCATGAGTGCGCCATCGCATCCAGACCCAATGGAGCTGGGTGACTCAGAGAGAAGTAGAGGGGACATTGCGCTGTCTGCTGGGAGGCGAAGAGGTCCACCTCTGCTTTGTAAAATTTGGTCCAAATCTGTTTCACTACTTCCGGGTGGAGTTTCCATTCCCCTGTCGGTAGTGTCTGTCTGGACAGTAAATCTGCTCCCACATTCAAATGCCCTGGAATATATACTGCCCTGAGTGACAGGAACTTGTCCTGGGCCCAGAGAAAAATCTGCCTCGCTATTCTGTTCAGATTGCGTGAGCGCAGACCCCCCTGATGATTTATATAAGAGACTGCTGCTGTGTTGTCCACCCGCACTAGGACATGACAGCCCCTCAATTGATGGAGAAAATATTTCAGAGCCAGAAATACGGCCATCAACTCGAGGCAATTGATGTGCCAATCGAGCTGATGACCCTCCCATTCCCCTTGAGCTGGACGGCCATCTAAGACCGCTCCCCAGCCCATCAGGGAGGCGTCCGTCGTTAGCAGTCTGCGACGACACGGCGCCCCTAGAGTGGGACCCAAGGCAAGGAACCGGGGTCTGATCCACAGAGATAGTGTACGAAGCCCGCGGCGCGTCACTTTTATGTGCCTTTGAGGATTGGCTCTTGGATGAAATCCTCTGGCTTTTAGCCACAACTGAAATGGTCTCATGTGCAACAGCCCCAGAGGAATCACCGTGGATGCTGATGCCATGAAACCCAACATTTTTTGGTACTGACGAACAGTGAGTTCTTGGCCTAGCCTGACTTTGCTCATGGTCTGCCGAATGGTCTCGATTCGAGCGGGAGACATTTGTGCCCGCATCGTAACCGAATCCCAAACAATCCCGAGATAAGTCGTTCTCTGGGCAGGAGAAAGAACACTTTTCTTGGTGTTGAGTCTCAACCCTAGAGCAACTAGATGAGCTAACACGATGTCTCTGTGTTGGAGCGCCATCTCTCGCGATTGAGCTAGTATCAACCAATCGTCGATGTAATTCAAAATGCGAATGCCCTGGAGTCGTAACGGAGCCAGTGCTGCATCCATGCATTTCGTGTATGTGCGGGGTGACAAGGCCAGGCCGAATGGAAGAACCCGAAACTGGTACGCTTCGCCCCCGAAAGCGAACCTCAGGAATTTCCTGTGTTGTGGCAATATTTCTATGTGAAAATAAGCGTCCTTCAAATCGATCGTGACGAACCAATCGTGATGTTGAATTTGCGTCACGACCGTCTTGACGGT
The DNA here is from genome assembly GCA_030578255.1 of Tiaroga cobitis. Taxonomy (NCBI): domain Eukaryota; kingdom Metazoa; phylum Chordata; class Actinopteri; order Cypriniformes; family Leuciscidae; genus Tiaroga; species Tiaroga cobitis. The sequence goes on along the minus strand of JAROOI010000035.1, from coordinate 1,848,422 downwards.
TAACATCTTGAACTTGAGCGCTTTGACTGTACGGTTTAAGCCTCGAAGATCTAAGATTGGACGCACCCCCCCATCCTTTTTGGGAACCAGGAAGTATCTGCTGTAATAGCCTGACTCTCTTTCTGGAAGAGGAACATGTTCTATGGCCTCTTTGCTCAGAAGGGTTTGCAGCTCTCGCGACAGTACATGCATCAGCTCCGGTTTCACGGAAGTGAAGATCACGCCGTTGAAACGTGGAGGACGACGAATAAATTGGATTCTGTATCCTATCTGTACTGTGCTTAATACCCACGCAGAAATGCCTGGCAGAAGTTTCCACGCTGCCAGACTTCCTGAGAGTGGTATCAATTTTAATACTTCCTTTTGAGGGGATGTTGGATGTTCCGTGCCCTGTATAACGGCAGGAAACAACGGAACATCCAACATTTCGCTGGAAACCGCTGCCCCCCGAAGCACGAGAGGTGGCGGGGATGGAGAGGTTTTGTGAGGGTAACGGGAAGGGGCGAAAAGATCTTGCATGCGCCCCATCCCGTGGGGGGCTACCCCCACCAGATTGGGCGCCAGACCATCAGGACTTCTTCTTCCTGTTGATAATAGTCCTGAGGTCTGGCTTGGGAGGTTGCTGAGTGCGGCGAACCTGTCCCCAATCCCTGCGAGGGGGAGCACGGTCCGCTACACTCTGCCTCTTTACCTCCCTAGGTTTTGAAGGACCGGGGCGGGGCTGGGTGGCAGACGGCCCCTCCCCTTGAGTGCGGCGAGGAAGAAACTGAACAAACGCTTCCTCGTGTTTTTTAACCTCCTTAAAACGGGTGACCACGGTGTTCACGGAGTCACCAAACAGCCCAGATGGAGAAACAGGAGAGTCAATTAAAAACAGCCGATCCTTTTCTTTAATCCCTGTCAGATTAAGCCACAGATGCCTCTCCGTGCTGACCAAAGCAGACATTGAACGGCCGATGGCACGGGCCGTCTGCTTGGTCGCACGGAGAGACAGATCTGTGGCACGACGAAGCTCAGAAAATGACTCTTCGTCGATCGTACTGCCCGCACTTAAATCCTTCAACAGGTCAGCCTGGTATGCCTGTAACACTGCCATAGTGTGCAGCGCAGCACCAGCCTGACCTGCAGCTTGATAAGCTTTCCCCACTAAAGATGATGTTATCCGACAGGGTTTAGTGGGGAGGGTAGGTTTCTTTATCGAAGATGCCGAGTCGGGAGAGAGATAGCTCGCGAGCGTCTCTTCAACCCGAGGCATCTCCGTATACCCCCGCGCCTCTGCACCCACGATAGTCGAAAAAGTCGACGTCGAGGGCACAAACACGCGAGAAGTATATGGTTTACTCCATGACTTAGATAGTTCGTCATGGAGGTCCTCGAAAAAGGGGAGAGACTGATGTTTTGGTCCCTCCCCTCTGCCACCGGACAGAAACCTATCCCCTAACTTAGACTGTTTGGGGGTCTCTTGTTCGCGTGGCCAGTCAAGCTGTAATCTGGCCACTGCACGAGTAACCACCTCGAGCAATTCTTCGACAGATCTCTTTTCACGAGAAGAACGCTCAGAGGCTGGCTGCTCACGGTCCGAAGACCCAAGAGATACATCATCCCCCTCGTGAGTCGAAGAAGCACCGGAGCGCGCTTCGAAATCACGGGAAGGGATGCGTGGATATTGTGACGCAGCAAGCGAAAGGGACGGACCCGTCTCTTGCTCGTCATGCAGATCCATACGAGAGCCCCACGATGACAATGCGGGTGCGGTCTGGAAATAGGACAGACGGGAGCGAAGCATCTTAACAGTGAGCTGGTCACAATGCTCGCACCCGCCCTTCTCTATAGCCAGAACCGCGTGCTCTTCCCCCAAACAAACAAAACAGTAATCGTGTGTATCCAGCTCCGAGATGGGACGGGAGCATGGAGGAACACAACGCTTGCTGTTTTGTTGGCTCATTTCTCCTCTTTTTTTTACTTTCAAAAACTCTTTGATGTAGCGTGAGAGAGAAAAGATTTGAGAAATGAGAAATTTTCTGCACACTGCCTGACAAAACTAACTCCTAGCAAAGATCTGAGAACAGATGAGAGATAGAGAGAGAGTGTTTGCGTCCACACATGCACAGAATGGTCTGAAGACAAAAGACCTGACGATGCACCTGCGGCTCATCTATTTATAGCCTCGCGTTGCGGGGTGCGCGCCGATGACGTCATCGACCGAGGCTATATTACCTCCGGGTCAATTCTATCGACGTGTTACACACAATATTCACAGCTGGTCACGGTTAAAGACGTTCCCAATGCGCTGAGCAGCGCAGCATCGATTGTAGCTTTCGAAAGGGAACTAATCTTTCTTTCTTTCTACCTAATCTTTCTTTCTTTCTAACTAATCTTTCTTTCTTTTGTAACTAATCTTTCTTTCTTTCTAACTAATCTTTCTTTCTTTCTAACTAATCTTTCTTTCTTACTGATCTATCTTTCTTTCTAACTAACTAATCTTTCTTTCTAACTGATGATCTTTTCTTTCTTTCTTTCTTTCTAACTAATTTTCTTTCTTTCTTTCTAACTAATCTTTCTTTCTTTCATTCTTTCTAACTAATCTTTCTTTCTTTCTAAGTAATCCATCTTTCTTTCTTTCTTTCTAACTAGTCTTTCTTTCTTTCTTTCTTTCTAACTGATCTATCTTTCTTTCTTTTTAACTAATCTATATATCTTTCTTTCTAACTAATCTATCTATCTTTCTTTCTTTTTAACTAATCTATCTATCTTTCTTTCTTTTTAACTAATCTATCTATCTATCTTTCTTTTAAACTAATCTATCTATCTTTCTTTCTAACTAATCCTTCTTTCTTTCTTTCTTTCTAACTAATCTTTCTTTCTTTCTTTCTTTCTTTCTTTCTTTCTTTCTTTCTTTCTTTCTTTCGTTCTTTCTAACTAATCTTTCTTCTCTCTTTCTTCTTTCTTTCTTCTCTCTTTCTTCTTTCTTTCTTTCTTTCTTTCTTTCTTTCTTTCTAACTAATCTTTCTTCTATCTTTCTTCTTTCTTTCTTTCTTTCTTTCTTTCTAACTAATCTTCTTTCTTTCTTTCTTTCTAACTAATCTTTCTTTCTTCCTAATATTTCTTTCTTTTTTCTTTCTTTCTTTCTTTCTTTCTTTCTTTCTTTCTTTCTTTCTTTCTTTCTTTCTTTCTTCCTAATATTTCTTTCTTTCTTTTTTCTTTCTTTCTTTCTAACTAATCTTTCTTTCTTTCTTTCTAACTAATCTTCTTTCTTTCTTTCTTTCTTTCTTTCTTTCTAACTAATCTTTCTTTCTAACTAATCTTTCTTTCTTTCTTTCTTTCTATCTTTCTTTCTAACTAATCTTCTTTCTTTCTTTCTTTCTTACTTTCTAACTAATCTTTCTTCTTTCTTTCTTTCTTTCTTTCTTTCTTTCTTACTTACTTTCTAACTAATCTTTCTTTCTTTCTTTCTAACTAATCTTTCTTCTTTCTTTCTTTCTTTCTTTCTCTCTTTCTAACTAATCTTTCTTCTTTCTTTCTTTCTTTCTTTCTTTCTTTCTTTCTTTCTTTCTAACTAATCTTTCTTTCTTTCTAACTAATCTTTCTTTCTTTCTAACTAATCTTTCTTCTTTCTTTCTTTCTTTCTAACTAATCTTTCTTTCTTTCTAACTAATCTTTCTTCTTTCTTTCTTTCTTTCTAACTAATCTTTCTTCTTTCTTTCTTTCTTTCTTTCTTTCTTTCTTTCTTTCTTTCTTTCTTTCTTTCTAATTAATCTTTCTTTCTAACTAATCTTTCTTCTTTCTTTCTTTCTAACTAATCTTTCTAACTAATCTTTCTTCTTTCTTTCTTTCTTTCTTTCTTTCTTTCTTTTTAACTAATCTATCTATCTTTCTTTCTAACTAATCCTTCTTTCTTTCTTTCTAACTAATCTTTCTTTCTTTCTTTCTTTCTTTCTTTCTTTCGTTCTTTCTAACTAATCTTTCTTCTCTCTTTCTTCTTTCTTTCTTCTCTCTTTCTTCTTTCTTTCTTTCTTTCTTTCTTTCTTTCTTTCTTTCTTTCTTTCTTTCTAACTAATCTTTCTTCTATCTTTCTTCTTTCTTTCTTTCTTTCTTTCTTTCTTTCTAACTAATCTTCTTTCTTTCTTTCTTTCTTTCTAACTAATCTTTCTTTCTTCCTAATATTTCTTTATTTTTTCTTTCTTTCTTTCTTTCTTTCTTTCTTTCTTTCTTCCTTTCTTTCTTTCTTTCTTTCTTTCTTTCTTTCTTTCTTTCTTCCTAATATTTCTTTCTTTCTTTTTTCTTTCTTTCTTTCTTTCTAACTAATCTTTCTTTCTTTCTTTCTAACTAATCTTCTTTCTTTCTTTCTTTCTTTCTAACTAATCTTTCTTTCTAACTAATCTTTCTTTCTTTCTTTCTAACTAATCTTTCTTCTTTCTTTCTTTCTTTCTTTCTCTCTTTCTAACTAATCTTTCTTCTTTCTTTCTTTCTTTCTTTCTTTCTTTCTTTCTTTCTAACTAATCTTTCTTTCTTTCTAACTAATCTTTCTTTCTTTCTAACTAATCTTTCTTCTTTCTTTCTTTCTTTCTAACTAATCTTTCTTTCTTTCTAACTAATCTTTCTTCTTTCTTTCTTTCTTTCTAACTAATCTTTCTTCTTTCTTTCTTTCTTTCTTTCTTTCTTTCTTTCTAATTAATCTTTCTTTCTAACTAATCTTTCTTCTTTCTTTCTTTCTAACTAATCTTTCTAACTAATCTTTCTTCTTTCTTTCTTTCTTTCTTTCTTTCTTTTTAACTAATCTATCTATCTTTCTTTCTAACTAATCCTTCTTTCTTTCTTTCTAACTAATCTTTCTTTCTTTCTTTCTTTCTTTCTTTCTTTCTTTCTTTCTTTCTTTCTTTCTTTCTTTCTAACTAATCTTTCTTCTCTCTTTCTTCTTTCTTTCTTCTCTCTTTCTTCTTTCTTTCTTTCTTTCTTTCTTTCTTTCTTTCTAACTAATCTTTCTTCTATCTTTCTTCTTTCTTTCTTTCTTTCTTTCTTTCTTTCTAACTAATCTTCTTTCTTTCTTTCTTTCTTTCTAACTAATCTTTCTTTCTTCCTAATATTTCTTTATTTTTTCTGTCTTTCTTTCTTTCTTTCTTTCTTTCTTTCTTCCTTTCTTTCTTTCTTTCTTTCTTTCTTTCTTTCTTCCTAATATTTCTTTCTTTCTTTTTTCTTTCTTTCTTTCTTTCTAACTAATCTTTCTTTCTTTCTAACTAATCTTCTTTCTTTCTTTCTTTCTTTCTAACTAATCTTTCTTTCTAACTAATCTTTCTTTCTTTCTTTCTTTCTTTCTTTCTTTCTAACTAATCTTCTTTCTTTCTTTCTTACTTTCTAACTAATCTTTCTTCTTTCTTTCTTTCTTTCTTTCTTTCTTTCTTACTTACTTTCTAACTAATCTTTCTTTCTTTCTTTCTAACTAATCTTTCTTCTTTCTTTCTTTCTTTCTTTCTTTCTCTCTTTCTAACTAATCTTTCTTCTTTCTTTCTTTCTTTCTTTCTTTCTTTCTTTCTTTCTTTCTTTCTTTCTAACTAATCTTTCTTTCTTTCTAACTAATCTTTCTTTCTTTCTAACTAATCTTTCTTCTTTCTTTCTTTCTTTCTAACTAATCTTTCTTCTTTCTTTCTTTCTTTCTTTCTTTCTAACTAATCTTCTTTCTTTCTTTCTTTCTTTCTTTCTAACTAATCTTTCTTTCTTCCTAATATTTCTTTCTTTTTTCTTTCTTTCTTTCTTTCTTTCTTTCTTTCTTTCTTTCTTTCTTTCTTTCTTTTTTCCTAATATTTCTTTCTTTCTTTTATCTTTCTTTCTTTCTTTCTAACTAATCTTTCTTTCTTTCTTTCTAACTAATCTTCTTTCTTTCTTTCTTTCTTTCTTTCTTTCTAACTAATCTTTCTTTCTAACTAATCTTTCTTTCTTTCTTTCTTTCTTTCTTTCTAACTAATCTTCTTTCTTTCTTTCTTACTTTCTAACTAATCTTTCTTCTTTCTTTCTTTCTTTCTTTCTTTCTTACTTTCTTACTTACTTTCTAACTAATCTTTCTTTCTTTCTTTCTAACTAATCTTTCTTCTTTCTTTCTTTCTTTCTTTCTTTCTTTCTTTCTTTCTTTCTCTCTTTCTAACTAATCTTTCTTCTTTCTTTCTTTCTTTCTTTCTTTCTAACTAATCTTTCTTTCTTTCTAACTAATCTTTCTTCTTTCTTTCTTTCTTTCTAACTAATCTTTCTTTCTTTCTAACTAATCTTTCTTCTTTCTTTCTTTCTCTCTAACTAATCTTTCTTGCTTTCTTTCTTTCTTTCTAACTAATCTTTCTTTCTAACTAATCTTTCTTTCTTTCTTTCTTTCTTTCTAACTAATCTTCTTTCTTTCTTTCTTACTAATCTTTCTTCTTTCTTTCTTTCTTTCTTTCTTTCTTTCTTTCTTTCTTTCTCTCTTTCTAACTAATCTTTCTTCTTTCTTTCTTTCTTTCTTTCTTTCTTTCTTTCTTTCTTTCTTTCTAACTAATCTTTCTTTCTTTCTAACTAATCTTTCTTCTTTCTTTCTTTCTTTCTAACTAATCTTTCTTTCTTTCTAACTAATCTTTCTTCTTTCTTTCTTTCTTTCTAACTAATCTTTCTTTCTTTCTTTCTTTCTTTCTTTCTTTCTTTCTAATTAATCTTTCTTTCTAACTAATCTTTCTTCTTTCTTTCTTTCTAACTAATCTTTCTAACTAATCTTTCTTCTTTCTTTCTTTCTTTCTTTCTTTCTTTCTTTCTAACTAATCTTTCTTTCTAACTAATCTTTCTTCTTTCTTTCTTTCTTTCTTTCTAACTAATCTTTCTTCTTTCTTTCTTTCTTTCTTTCTTTCTAACTAATCTTTCTTTCTTTCTAACTAATCTTTCTTCTTTCTTTCTTTCTTTCTTTCTTTCTAACTAATCTTTCTTCTTTCTTTCTTTCTTTCTTTCTTTCTTTCTTTCTTTCTTTCTTTCTAACTAACTAATCTTTCTTTCTTTCTTTCTTTCTTACTAATCTTTCTTCTTTCTTTCTTTCTAACTAATCTTTCTTCTTTCTTTCTTTCTCTCTTTCTAACTAATCTTTCTTCTTTCTTTCTTTCTTTCTAGCTAATATTTCTTCTTTCTTTCTTTCTTTCTTTCTTTCTTTCTTTCTTTCTTACTGATCTATCTTTCTAACTAACTAATCTTTCTTTCTTACTAACTAGTATTTCTTTCTTTCTTTCTAACTAATCTTCTTTCTTTCTTTCTAACTAATCTTCTTTCTTTCTTTCTTTCTTACTTTCTAACTAATCTTTCTTCTTTCTTTCTTTCTTTCTTACTTTCTAACTAATCTTTCTTTCTTTCTTTCTAACTAATCTGTCTTCTTTCTTTCTTTCTTTCTTTCTTTCTTTCTTTCTCTCTTTCTAACTAATCTTTCTTCTTTCTTTCTTTCTTTCTTTCTAACTAATCTTTCTTTCTTTCTAACTAATCTTTCTTCTTTCTTTCTTTCTTTCTAACTAATCTTTCTTTCTTTCTAACTAATCTTTCTTCTTTCTTTCTTTCTTTCTTTCTTTCTTTCTTTCTTTCTAACTAATCTTTCTTCTTTCTTTCTTTCTTTCTAACTAATCTTTCTTCTTTCTTTCTTTCTTTCTTTCTAACTAATCTTTCTTTCTTTCTAACTAATCTTTCTTCTTTCTTTCTTACTTTCTAACTAATCTTTCTTTCTTTCTTTCGTTCTAACTAATCTTTCTTTCTTTCTAAGTAATCCATCTTTCTTTCTTTCTTTCTTTCTAACTAGTCTTTCTTTCTTTCTAACTAATCTATCTTTCTTTCTTTTTAACTAATCTATCTATCTTTCTTTCTATCTAATCTATCTATCTTTCTTTCTTTTTAACTAATCTATCTATCTTTCTTTCTAACTAATCCTTCTCTCTTTCTTTCTAACTAATCTTTCTTTTTTTCTTACTGATCTATCTTTCTTTCTAACTAACTAATCTTTCTTTCTAACTGATCATCTTTTCTTTCTTTCTTTCTTTCTTTCTTTCTTTCTTTCTTTCTAACTAATTTTCTTTCTTTCTTTCTAACTAATCTTTCTGTCTTTCATTCTTTCTAACTAATCTTTCTTTCTTTCTAAGTAATCCATCTTTCTTTCTTTCTAACTAGTCTTTCTTTCTTTCTAACTAATCTATCTTTCTTTCTTTTTAACTAATCTATCTATCTTTCTTTCTAACTAATCTATCTATCTATCTTTCTTTCTTTTTAACTAATCTATCTATCTTCCTTTCTTTTTAACTAATCTATCTATCTATCTTTCTCTCTAAATAATCCTTTCTTTCTTTCTAACTAATCTTTCTTTCTTTCTTTCTTTCTTTCTTACTGATCTATCTTTCTAACTAACTAATCTTTCTTTCTTTCTAACTAATCTTTCTTTCTTTTGTAACTAATCTTTCTTTCTTTCTAACTAATCTTTCTTTCTTTCTTTCTAACTAATTTTTCTTTCTTTCTTTCTAACTAATCTTTCTTTCTAACTGATCATCTTTTCTTTCTTTCTTTCTTTCTTTCTAATTAATTTTCTTTCTTTCTTTCTAACTAATCTTTCTTTCTTTCATTCTTTCTAACTAATCTTTCTTTCTTTCTAAGTAATCCATCTTTCTTTCTTTCTAACTAGTCTTTCTTTCTTTCTAACTAATCTATCTTTCTTTCTTTTTAACTAATCTATCTATCTTTCTTTCTAACTAATCTATCTATCTTTCTTTCTTTTTAACTAATCTATCTATCTTCCTTTCTTTTTAACTAATCTATCTATCTATCTTTCTCTCTAAATAATCCTTTCTTTCTTTCTAACTAATCTTTCTTTCTTTCTTTCTTTCTTACTGATCTATCTTTCTAACTAACTAATCTTTCTTTCTTTCTAACTAATCTTTCTTTCTTTTGTAACTAATCTTTCTTTCTTTCTAACTAATCTTTCTTTCTTTCTAACTAATTTTTCTTTCTTTCTTTCTAACTAATCTTTCTTTCTAACTAACTAATCTTTCTTTCTAACTGATCATCTTTTCTTTCTTTCTTTCTTTCTTTCTTTCTTTCTTTCTTTCTAACTAATTTTCTTTCTTTCTTTCTAACTAATCTTTCTTTCTTTCTAACTAATCTATCTTTCTTTCTTTCTAACTAATCTTTCTTTTTTTCTTTCTAACTAATCTTTTATTCTTTCTAACTAATCTTTCTTTTTTTCTTTCTAACTAATTATCTTTCGTTCTTTCTTTATAATTAATCTATCTTTCTTTATAAATAATCCATCTTTCTTTTTTCTTTCTTTCTTTCCAACTAATGTCTTTCTTTCTTTCTTTCTTACTGATCTATCTTTCTTTCTATCTTATCTTTCTTTTTTCTAACTAATCTTTCTTTCTTTATAACTAATCTTTCTTTCTTTTTACCTAATCTTTCTTTCTTTTTACCTAATCTTTCTTTCTTTTTTCTTTCTTTCTTTCCAACTAATCTCTTTCTTTCTTTCTTACTGATCTATCTTTCTTTCTATCTTATCTTTCTTTCTGTCTTTCTAACTAATCTTTCTTTATTTCTTTTTAACTAATCTTTTCTTTCTTTCTAACTAATCTTTCTTTCATTCTTTCTAACTAATCCATCCTTCTTTCTTTCTGACTAATCCACCTTTCTTCCTTTCTAACTAATCCATCTTTCTTTCTTTCTAACTAATCTTTCTTCTTTCTTTCTAACTAAACTTTCTTCTTTCTTTCTAACTAATCCATCTATCAAACTTCAAACTATTTTAAACTTCTTCAAACTCTCTGGTCTGGCTTTTTCAAGCCAACTTAAAGTTTGTCTCATCAAACTTTTTTCTAGTTAAGTTGGCTTGGAGAGCCAACTTACTGAAATCCTATTTAAACTTATTAAGTTGGCTTGGAGAGCCAACTTACTGAAATCCTATTTAAACTTATTATTATTATTCTTCTTACTCAAATTTACAACTCTAACTCCTCCTAGAGCTTTAACTCCACATACTCCAAACTCGGCATGGACACTCAAACTGTTCTGACTCGGTGTGCTATATCTTTTCTAACTGATTGGACTTACAGTTTTCTTAAAAATTAATATTAAACATCATAAAATTCCCATAGACTTTCATTGCAGCATGTTCAAAATGAGCCAAGGCTACGGTGGCCCAGTAGTGCACAACATAAAAACTCAAATCTAAACTCCCTGAAGCCCTAGACTCAATTAAACTACCATTCAATGTACTAATAATCTATCTATCTTTCTAAATAATCTATCTATCTATCTATCTATCTATCTATCTATCTATCTATCTATCTATCTATCTATCTTTCTAACTCTCTCTTTCTAACTCTCTATCTATCTAACTATCTATCTATCTATCTCTTTCTAACTAATCTTTCTTTCTTTCTAACTAATCTGTCTTTCTTTCTAACTAATCTATCTTTCTTTCTAACTAATCTATCTTTCTAACTAATCTATCTTTCTTTCTAACTAATCTATCTTTCTTTCTAACTAATCTATCTTTCTTTCTAACTAATCTATCTTTCTTTCTTTCTTTCTAACTTTCTAACTAATCTTTCTTTCTTTCTAACTAATCTATCTTTCTTTCTTTCTTTCTTTCTAACTAATCTTTCTTTCATTCTTTCTAACTAATCTTTTTTCTTTCTAACTAATCTATCTTTCTTTTTTCTAACTAATCTTTCTTTCTTTCTAACTAATCTGTCTTTCTTTCTAACTAATCTATCTTTCTTTTTTCTAACTAATCTTTCTTTCTTTCTAACTAATCTGTCTTTCTTTCTAACTAATCTATCTTTCTTTCTAACTAATCTATCTTTCTTTCTTTATTTCTAACTTTCTAACTAATCTTTCTTTCTTTCTAACTAATCTATCTTTCTTTCTAACTAATCTTTCTTTCACTCTTTCTAACTAATCTTTTTTCTTTCTAACTAATCTGTCTTTCATTCTTTCTAACTAATCTTTCTTTCATTCTTTCTAACCAATCTTTTTTTCTTTCTAACTAATCTTTCTTCTTTCTTTCTTTCTTTCTTTCTTTCTTTCTTTCTTTCTTTATTTCTTTCTAACTAATCTTTCTTCTTTCTTTCTTTCTAACTAATCTTTCTTCTTTCTTTCTTTCTTTCTTTCTTTCTAACTAATCTTTCTTTCATTCTTTCTAACTAATCTTTTTTCTTTCTAACTAATCTATCTTTCTTTCTTTCAAACTAATCTTTCTTTCATTCTTTCTAACTAATCTTTCTTTCATTCTTTCTAACCAATCTTTCTTTCTTTCTAACTAATCTTTTTTTCTTTCTTTCTTTCTAACTAATCTGTCTTTCTTTCTTTCTTTCTTTCTAACTAATCTATCTTTCTTTCTTTCTTTCTTTCTAACTTTCTAACTAATCTTTCTTTCTTTCTAACTAATGTATCTTTCTTTCTAACTAATCTTTCTTTCACTCTTTCTAACTAATCTTTTTTCTTTCTAACTAATCTATCTTTCTTTCTTTCTAACTAATCTTTCTTCTTTCTTTCTTTCTTTCTTTCATTCTTTTCTAACTAATCTTTCTTCTTTCTTTCTTTCTTTTTTTCTTTCTTTCTTTCTTTCTTTCTTTCTTTCTAACTAATCTTTCTTCTTTCTTTCTTTCTAACTAATCTTTCTTCTTTCTTTCTTTCTAACTAATCTTTCTTTCATTCTTTCTAACTAATCTTTTTTCTTTCTAACTAATCTATCTTTCTTTCTTTCAAACTAATCTTTCTTTCATTCTTTCTAACTAATCTTTCTTTCATTCTTTCTAACCAATCTTTCTTTCTTTCTAACTAATCTTTTTTTCTTTCTTTCTTTCTTTCTTTCTTTCTTTCTTTCTTTCTTTCTTCCTACCTAATCTTTCTTCTTTCTTTCTTTCTTTCTTTCTAACTAATCTTTCTTCTTTCTTTCTTTCTTTCTTTCTTTAATTCTTTCTTTCTTTCTTTCTAACTAACTAATCTTTCTTCTTTCTTTCTTTCTTTCTTACTAATCTTTCTTTCTTTCTTTCTTTCTTTATTTCTAACTAATCTTTCTTCTTTCTTACTTTCTAACTAATTTTTCTTTCTTTCTAACTAATCTTTCTTCTTTCTTTCTAACTAATCTATCTTTCTTTTTTCTAACTAATCTTTCTTTCTTTCTAACTAATCTGTCTTTCTTTCTAACTAATCTATCTTTCTTTCTAACTAATCTATCTTTCTTTCTTTCTTTCTAACTTTCTAACTAATCTTTCTTTCTTTCTAATTAATCTATCTTTCTTTCTAACTAATCTTTCTTTCACTCTTTCTAACTAATCTTTTTTCTTTCTAACTAATCTGTCTTTCATTCTTTCTAACTAATCTTTCTTTCATTCTTTCTAACCAATCTTTTTTTCTTTCTAACTAATCTTTCTTCTTTCTTTCTTTCTTTCTTTCTTTCTTTCTTTATTTCTTTCTAACTAATCTTTCTTCTTTCTTTCTTTCTAACTAATCTTTCTTCTTTCTTTCTTTCTTTCTAACTAATCTTTCTTTCATTCTTTCTAACTAATCTTTTTTCTTTCTAACTAATCTATCTTTCTTTCTTTCAAACTAATCTTTCTTTCATTCTTTCTAACTAATCTTTCTTTCATTCTTTCTAACCAATCTTTCTTTCTTTCTAACTAATCTTTTTTTCTTTCTTTCTTTCTAACTAATCTGTCTTTCTTTCTTTCTTTCTTTCTTTCTAACTAATCTTTCTTTCTTTCTTTCTTTCTTTCTAACTTTCTAACTAATCTTTCTTTCTTTCTAACTAATGTATCTTTCTTTCTAACTAATCTTTCTTTCACTCTTTCTAACTAATCTTTTTTCTTTCTAACTAATCTATCTTTCTTTCTTTCTAACTAATCTTTCTTCTTTCTTTCTTTCTTTCTTTCTTTCTTTCTTTCTTTCATTCTTTCTAACTAATCTTTCTTCTTTCTTTCTTTCTTCTTTCTTTCTTTCTTTCTTTCTTTCTTTCTTTCTAACTAATCTTTCTTCTTTCTTTCTTTCTAACTAATCTTTCTTCTTTCTTTCTTTCTTTCTAACTAATCTTTCTTTCATTCTTTCTAACTAATCTTTTTTCTTTCTAACTAATCTATCTTTCTTTCTTTCAAACTAATCTTTCTTTCATTCTTTCTAACTAATCTTTCTTTCATTCTTTCTAACCAATCTTTCTTTCTTTCTAACTAATCTTTTTTTCTTTCTTTCTTTCTTTCTTTCTTTCTTTCTTTCTTTCTTTCTTTCTTTCTTCCTAACTAATCTTTCTTCTTTCTTTCTTTCTAACTAATCTTTCTTCTTTCTTTCTTTCTTTCTTTCTTTCTTTCTTTCTTTCTTTCATTCTTTCTTTCTTTCTTTCTAACTAACTAATCTTTCTTCTTTCTTTCTTTCTTTCTTACTAATCTTTCTTTCTTTCTTTCTTTCTTTCTAACTAATCTTTCTTCTTTCTTACTTTCTAACTAATTTTTCTTTCTTTCTAACTAATCTTTCTTCTTTCTTTCTTCTTTCTTTCTTTCTTTCTTTCTTTCTTTCTTTCTTTCTTTCTTTCTTTCTAACTAATCTTTCTTCTTTCTTTCTTTCTTTCTTTCTTTCTTTTTCTTTCTAACTAATCTTTCTTCTTTCTTTCTTTCTTTCTTTCTTTCTTTCTAACTAATCTTTCTTCTTTCTTTCTTTCTAACTAATCTTTCTTTCTTTCTTTCTTTCTAACTAATCTTTCTTTATTTCTTTCTTTCTAACTATTCTTTCTTTCTTTCTTTCTAACTAATCTTTCTTTTTTCTTTCTTTCTTTCTTTCTTTCTTTCTAACTAATCTTTCTTTCTTTCTTTCTTTCTTTCTAACTAATCTTTCTTTCTTCTTTCTTTCTTTCTTTCTTTCTTTCTTTCTTTCTTTCTTTCTTTCTTTCTTCCTTTCTAACTAATCTTTCTTCTTTCTTTCTTTCTTTATTTCTTTCTTTCTTTCTTTCTTTCTTTCTAACTAATCTTTCTTCTTTCTTTCTTTCTAACTAATCTTTCTTCTTTCTTTCTTTCTCTCTTTCTAGCTAATCTTTCTTCCTTTTTTAGCGAATATTTCTTCTTTCTTTTCTTTCTAACTAATATTTCTTCTTTCTTTCTTTCTTTCTTTCTTTCTTTCTTTCTTTCTTTCTTTCTTTCTTTCTAACTAATCTTTCTTCTTTCTTTCTTTCTTTCTTTCTAACTAATCTTTCTTTATTTCTTTCTTTCTTCTTTCTTTCTTTCTTTCTTTCTTTCTTTCTTTCTTTCTTTCTTTCTAACTAATCTTTTTTCTTTCTTTCTTTCTTTCTTTCTTTCTTTCTTTCCAACTAATCTTTCTTCTTTCTTTCTTTCTTTCTTTCTTTCTTTCTTTCTTTCTTTCTTTCTTTCTTTCTTTCTTTCTTTCTTCCTTTCTAACTAATCTTTCTTCTTTCTTTCTTTCTTTCTTTATTTCTTTCTTTCTTTCTTTCTTTCTTTCTAACTAATCTTTCTTCTTTCTTTCTTTCTAACTAATCTTTCTTCTTTCTTTCTTTCTCTCTTTCTAACTAATCTTTCTTCTTTCTTTCTTTCTTTCTTTCTTTCTTTCTTTCTTTCTAACTAATCTTTCTTCTTTCTTTCTTTCTCTCTTTCTAACTAATCTTTCTTCTTTCTTTCTTTCTTTCTAGCTAATCTTCTTTCTTTCTTTCTTTCTTTCTTTCTTTCTTTCTTTCTTTCTTTCTTTCTTTCTTTTTCTTTCTTTCTTTCTTTCTTTCTTTCTTTCTTTCTTTCTTTCTTTCTTTCTTTCTAACTAATCTTTCTCCTTTCTTTCTTTCTTTCTAACTAATCTTTCTTCTTTCTTTCTTTCTAACTAATCTTTCTTCTTTCTTTCTTTCTTTCTTTCTTTCTTTCTTTCTTTCTTTCTTTCTTTCTAACTAATCTTTCTTCTTTCTTTCTTTTTTCTTTCTAACTAATCTTTCTTTCTTCCTTTTTTTCTTTCTAACTAATCTTTCTTCTTTCTTTTTTCTTTCTTTCTTTTTAACTAATCGTTCTTTCTTTATCTCTTTTTAAACTCATCTTTCTTTCTTTCTTTCTTTCTAACTAATCTTTCTTTCTTTCTTACTGATCTATCTTTCTTTCTAACTAACTAATCTTTCTTTCTAACTGATCATCTTTTCTTTCTTTCTTTCTTTCTTTCTAACTAATTTTCTTTCTTTCTTTCTTTCTAACTAATCTTTCTTTCTTTCATTCTTTCTAACTAATCTTTCTTTCTTTCTAAGTAATCCATCTTTCTTTCTTTCTAACTAGTCTTTCTTTCTTTCTAACTAATCTATCTTTCTTTCTTTTTAACTAATCTATCTATCTTTCTTTTTAACTAATCTATCTATCTTTCTTTCTTTTCAACTAATCTATCTATCTTTCTTTCTTTTTAACTAATCTATCTATCTTTCTTTCTAACTAATCCTTCTTTCTTTCTAACTAATCTTTCTTTCTTTCTTTCTTTCTTTCTTTCTTTCTTTCTTTCTTACTGATCTATCTTTCTAACTAACTAATCTTTCTTTCTTTCTAACTAATCTTTCTTTCATTTGTAACTAATTCTTCTTTCTTTCTAACTGTTTCTTTCTTTCTAACTAATTTTTCTTTCTTTCTTTCTAACTAATCTTTCTTTCTTTCTTACTGATCTATCTTTCTTTCTAACTGATCATCTTTTCTTTCTTTCTTTCTTTCTTTCTTTCTTTCTTTCTTTCTTTCTTTCTAACCAATTTTCTTTCTTTCTTTCTAACTAATCTTTCTTTCTTTCTAACTAATCTTTCTTTCTTTCTAACTAATCTATCTTTCTTTCTTTCTGACTAATCTTTCTTTTTTCTTTCTAACTAATCTTTCTTTCTTTCTTTCTAACTAATCTTTCTTTTTTTCTTTCTAACTAATTATCTTTCTTTCTTTCTTTATAATTAATCTATCTTTCTTTTTTCTTTCTTTCTTTCCAACTAATGTCTTTCTTTCTTTCTTTCTTTCTTACTGATCTATCTTTCTTTCTATCTTATCTTTCTTTTTTTCTAACTAATCTTTCTTTCTTTCTTTTTACCTAATCTTTCTTTCTTTTTACCTAATCTTTCTTTCTTTTTACCTAATCTTTCTTTCTTTTTCTTTCTTTCCAACTAATCTTTCTTTCTTCTTTCTTACTGATCTATCTTTCTTTCTATCTTATCTTTCTTTCTGTCTTTCTAACTAATCTTTCTTTATTTCTTTCTAACTAATCTTTTCTTTCTTTCTAACTAATCTTTCTTTCATTCTTTCTAACTAATCCATCCTTCTTTCTTTCTGACTAATCCATCTTTCTTTCTAACTAATCAATCTTTCTTTCTTTCTAACTAATCTTTCTTTCTTCTTTCTTTCTTTCTAACTAATCTTTCTTTCATTCTTTCTAACTAATCTTTCTTCTTTCTTTCTAACTAAACTTTCTTCTTTTTTTCTAACTAATCCATCTATCAAACTTCAAACTATTTTAAACTTCTTCAAACTCTCTGGTCTGGCTTTTTCAAGCCAACTTAAAGTTTGTCTCATCAAACTTTTTTCTAGTTATTATTATTATTCTTCTTACTCAAATTTACAACTCTAACTCCTCCTAGAGCTTTAACTCCACATACTCCAAACTCGGCATGGACACTCAAACTGTTCTGACTCGGTGTGCTATATCTTTTCTAACTGATCGGACTTACAGTTTTCTTAAAAATTAATATTAAATATCATAAAATTCCCATAGACTTTCATTGCAGCATGTTCAAAATGAGCCAAGGCTACGGAGGCCCAGTAGTGCACAACATAAAAACTCAAATCTAAACTCCCTGAAGCCCTAGACTCAGTTAAACTACCATTCAATGTACTAATATCTATCTATCTATCTATCTATCTATCTATCTATCTTTCTAAATAATCTATCTATCTAACTAATCTATCTATCTTTCTAACTAATCTATCTATCTATCGATCTTTCTTTCTAACTAATCTATTTATCTTTCTAACTAATCTATCTATCTATCTATCTATCTATCTATCTATCTATCTTTCTAACTAATATATCTATCTATCTATCTATCTATCTATCTATCTTTATTTCTTTCTAACTAATCTTTTCTTTCTTTCTAACTAATCTTTCTTTCTTTCTTTCTTTCTTTCTTTCTTTCTTTCTTTCTTTCTTTCTTTCTTTCTTTCTTTCCTTCTAACTAATCCATCCTTCTTTCTTTCTTACTGATCTATCTTTCTTTCTGTCTTTCTAACTAATCTTTCTTTATTTCTTTCTAACTAATCTTTTCTTTTTTCCTAACTAATCTTTCTTTCTTTCTTTCTAATTATCTTTCTTTCTTTTTACCTAATCTTTCTTTCTTTTTCTTTCTTTCTTTCCAACTAATCTCTTTCTTTCTTTCTTTCTTTCTTTCTTTCTTTCTTTCTTTCTTTCTTTCTTTCTTTCTTACTGATCTATCTTTCTTTCTATCTTATCTTTCTTTCTGTCTTTCTAACTAATCTTTCTTTATTTCTTTCTAACTGATCTTTTCTTTCTTTCTAACTAATCTTTCTTTCTTTCTTTCTTTCTTTCTTTCTTTCTTTCTTTCTTTCTTTCTTTCTTTCTTTCTTTCTTTCTTACTAATCCATCATTCTTTCTTTCTGACTAATCCATCTTTCTTTCTTTCTAACTAATCTTTCTTTCATTCTTTCTAACTAATCTTTCTTTCTTTCTAAGTAATCCATCTTTCTTTCTTTCTAACTAATCTATCTTTCTTTCTTTTTAACTAATCTATCTATCTTTCTTTCTAAGTAATCTATCTATCTTTCTTTTTAACTAATCTATCTATCTTTCTTTCTAACTAATCTATCTATCTTTCTTTTTAACTAATCTATCTATCTTTCTTTCTTTTTAACTAATCTATCTATCTTTCTTTCTTTCTAACTAATCTTTCTTTCTAACTAATCTTTCTTTCTTTCTTTCTTTCTTACTGATCTATCTTTCTAACTAACTAATCTTTCTTTCTTTCTAACTAATCTTTCTTTCTTTCTAACTAATCTTTCTTTCTTTTGTAACTAATCTTTCTTTCTTTCTAACTAATCTTTCTTTCTTTCCAACTAATCTTTCTTTCTTTCTTACTGATCTATCTTTCTTTCTAACTAACTAATCTTTTTCTAACTGATGATCTTTTCTTTCTTTCTTTCTTTCTTTCTTTCTTTCTTTCTTTCTTTCTTTCTTTCTTACTTTCTAACTAATCTTTCTTTCTTTCTTTCTTTCTTTCTAACTAATCTTTCTTTTTTTCTAACTAATCTTTCTTTCTTTCTTTCTAACTAATCTCTCTTTCTTTCTTTCTTTCTAACTAATCTTTCTTTCTTTCTAACTAATCTATCTTTCTTTCTTTCTAACTAATCTTTCTTTCTTTCTAACTAATCTTTCTTTCTTTCTTTCTAACTAATCTATCTTTCTTTCTTTCTAACTAATCTTTCTTTCTTTCTTTCTAACTAATCTTTCTTTTTTTCTAACTAATTATCTTTCTTTCTTTCTTTCTTTCTTTATAATTAATCTATCTTTCTTTGTAACTAATCCATCTTTCTTTTTTCTTTCTTTCTTTCCAACTAATCTCTTTCTTTCTTTCTTTCTTTCTTACTGATCTATCTTTCTTTCTATCTTATCTTTCTTTTTTTCTAACTAATCTTTCTTTCTTTCTTTCTTTCTAATTATCTTTCTTTCTTTCTTTATAATTAATCTTTCTTTCTTTTTACCTAATCTTTCTTTCTTTCTTTCCAACTAATCTCTTTCTTTCTTTCTTTCTTTCTTACTGATCTATCTTTTTTTTCTATCTTATCTTTCTTTCTGTCTTTCTAACTAATCTTTCTTTCTTTCTTTCTTTCTTTCTAACTAATCCATCATTCTTTCTTTCTGACTAATCCATCTTTCTTTTTTCTTTCTTTCTTTCCAACTAATCTCTTTCTTTCTTTCTTTCTTTCTTTCTTTCTTTCTAACTAATCTTTCTTTCTTTCTTTCTAACTAATCTTTCTTCTGTCTTTCTTTTTAACTAATATTTCTTCTTTCTTTCTTTCTTTCTAACTAATATTTCTTCTTTCTTTCTTTCTTTCTAACTAATATTTCTTCTTTCTTTCTTTCTTTCTTTCTTTCTAACTAATATTTCTTCTTTCTTTCTTTCTAACTAATCTTTCTTTCTTTCTTTCTAACTAATATTTCTTTCTTTATCTCTTTTTAAACTAATCTTTCTTTCTTTCTTTCTTTCTAACTAATCTTTCTTTCTTTCTAACTAATCTTTCTTTTAGTGTAACCAATCTTTCTGTCTATCTAACTAATCTTTCTTTTCTTTTCTAACTAATCTATCTATCCGACTTCAAACTACTTTAAACTTCTTCAAACTCTCTGGTCTGGCTTTTTCAAGCCAACTTAAAGTTTGTCTCATCAAACTTTTTTCTAGTTATTATTATTATTCTTCTTACTCAAATTTACAACTCTAACTCCTCCTAGAGCTTTAACTCCACATACTCCAAACTCGGCACGGACACTCAAACTGTTCTGACTCGGTGTGCTATATCTTTTCTAACTGATCGGACTTACAGTTTTCTTAAAAATTAATATTAAATATCATAAAATTCCCATAGACTTTCATTGCAGCATGTTCAAAATGAGCCAAGGCTACGGTGGCCCAGTAGTGCACAACATAAAAACTCAAATCTAAACTCCCTGAAGCCCTAGACTCAATTAAACTACCATTCAATGTACTAATATCTATCTATCTATCTATCTATCTATCTATCTATCTATCTATCTATCTATCTATCTATCTATCTATTTATCTATCTATCTATCTATCTAACTAATCTATCTATCTTTCTAACTAATCTATCTATCGATCTTTCTTTCTAACTAATCTATTTATCTTTCTTACTAATCTATCTATCTATCTATCTATCTATCTATCTATCTATCTATCTATCTATCTATCTAAATAATCTATCTATCTATCTTTCTAACTAATCTATCTATCTATCTTTCTAACTAATATATCTATCTATCTATCTTTCTAACTAATCTATCTATCTATATCTATCTTTCTAACTAAACTATCTATCTATCTTTCTATCTATCTATCTATCTATCTATCTATCTATCTATCTTTCTAAATAATCTATCTATCTAACTAATCTATCTATCTTTCTAACTAATCTATCTATCTATCGATCTTTCTTTCTAACTAATCTATTTATCTTTCTAACTAATCTATCTATCTATCTATCTATCTATATATCTATCTATCTATCTATCTATCTATCTATCTATCTATCTATCTATCTATCTCTATCTATCTATCTATCTATCTATCTATCTATCTTTCTAAATAATCTATCTATCTATCTTTCTAACTAATCTATCTATCTATATTTCTAACTAATCTATCTATCTTTCTAACTAAACTATCTATCTATCTTTCTATCTATCTATCTATCTATCTATCTATCTATCTATCTATCTATCTTTATTTCTTTCTAACTAATCTTTTCTTTCTTTCTAACTAATCTTTCTTTCTTTCTTTCTTTCTTTCTTTCTTTCTTTCCTTCTAACTAATCCATCCTTCTTTCTTTCTTACTGATCTATCTTTCTTTCTGTCTTTCTAACTAATCTTTCTTTATTTCTTTCTAACTAATCTTTTCTTTTTTTCTAACTAATCTTTCTTTCTTTCTTTCTAATTATCTTTCTTTCTTTTTACCTAATCTTTCTTTCTTTTTCTTTCTTTCTTTCCAACTAATCTCTTTCTTTCTTTCTTTCTTTCTTTCCTTCTTTCTTTCTTACTGATCTATCTTTCTTTCTATCTTATCTTTCTTTCTGTCTTTCTAACTAATCTTTCTTTATTTCTTTCTAACTGATCTTTTCTTTCTAACTAATCATTCTTTCTTTCTTTCTTTCTTTCTTTCTTTCTAACTAATCCATCATTCTTTCTTTCTGACTAATCCATCTTTCTTTCTTTCTAACTAATCTTTCTTTCATTCTTTCTAACTAATCTTTCTTTCTTTCTAAGTAATCCATCTTTCTTTCTTTCTAACTAATCTATCTTTCTTTCTTTTTAACTTATCTATCTTTCTTTCTAACTAATCTATCTATCTTTCTTTTGAACTAATCTATCTATCTTTCTTTCTTTTTAACTTATCTATCTTTCTTTCTTTTTAACTAATCTATCTATCTTTCTTTCTTTCTTTCTTACTGATCTATCTTTCTAACTAACTAATCTTTCTTTCTTTTTAACTAATCTTTCTTTCTTTCTAACTAATCTTTCTTTCTTTTGTAACTAATCTTTCTTTCTTTCTAACTAATCTTTCTTTCTTTCTAACTAATCTTTCTTTTTTTCTTACTGATCTATCTTTCTTTCTAACTAACTAATCTTTTTCTAACTGATGATCTTTTCTTTCTTTCTTTCTTTCTAACTAATTTTCTTTCTTTCTTTCTAACTAATCTTTCTTTCTTTCATTCTTTCTAACTAATCTTTCTTTCTAAGTAATCCATCTTTCTTTCTTTCTTTCTAACTAGTCTTTCTGTCTTTCTTTTTAACTAATCTATCTATCTTTCTTTCTTTTTAACTAATCTATATATCTTTCTTTCTAACTAATCTATCTATCTTTCTTTCTTTTTAACTAATCTATCTATCTTTCTTTCTTTTTAACTAATCTATCTATCTATCTTTCTTTCTAACTAATCCTTCTTTCTTTCTTTCTTTCTTTCTAACTAATCTTTCTTTCTTTCTTTCTTTCTTACTTTCTAACTAATCTTTCTTCTTTCTTTCTCTCTTTCTAACTAATCTTTCTTCTTTCTTTCTTTCTCTCTTTCTAACTAATCTTTCTTCTTTCTTTCTTTCTTTCTTGCTAATCTTTCTTCTTTCTTTCTTTCTTTCTTTCTTTCTAACTAATCTTTCTTCTCTCTTTCTTCTTTCTTTCTTTCTTTCTTTCTTTCTTTCTTTCTTTCTTTCTTCTCTCTTTCTTCTTTCTTTCTTTCTTTTTTTTCTTTCTTTCTTTCTTTTCTTTCTAACTAATCTTTCTTCTTTCTTTCTTTCTTTCTAACTAATCTTCTTTCTTTCTTTCTTTCTTTCTTTCTTTCTAACTAATCTTTCTTTCTTTCTTTCTTTCTAACTAATCTTTCTTTCTTCCTAATATTTCTTTCTTTTTTCTTTCTTTCTTTCTTCTTTCTTTCTTTCTTCCTAATATTTCTTTCTTTTTTCTTTCTTTTTTTCTTTCTAACTAATCTTTCTTTCTTTCATTCTTTCTAACTAATCTTTCTTTCTTTCTAAGTAATCCATCTTTCTTTCTTTCTAACTAGTCTTTCTTTCTTTCTAACTAATCTATCTTTCTTTCTTTTTAACTAATCTATCTATCTTTCTTTCTTTCTTTCTTTCTTTCTTTCTTTCTTTCTTTCTAACTAATCTTTCTTCTTTCTTTCTTTCTTCCTAATATTTCTTTCTTTTTTCTTTCTTTCTTTCTTTCTAACTAATCTTTCTTTCTTTCATTCTTTCTAACTAATCTTTCTTTCTTTCTAAGTAATCCATCTTTCTTTCTTTCTAACTAACTAATCTTTCCTTCTTTCTAACTAATCTTTCTTTCTTTTGTAACTAATCCTTCTTTCTTTCTAACTAATGTTTCTTTCTTTCTAACTAATTTTTCTTTCTTTCTTTCTAACTAATCTTTCTAACTGATCATCTTTTCTTTCTTTCTTTCTTTTGTTTGTTTGTTTCTTTCTTTCTTTTTTTCTTTCTTTCTTTCTTTCTTTCTTTCTTTCTTTCTTTCTTTCTTTCTTTCTTTCTAACTAATTTTCTTTCTTTCTTTCTCACTAACCTTTCTTTCTTTCTAACTAATCTTTCTTTCTTTCTAACTAATCTATCTTTCTTTATTTCTGACTAATCTTTCTTTTTTCTTTCTAACTAATCTTTCTTTCTTTCTTTCTTTCTAACTAATCTTTCTTTTTTTCTTTCTAACTAATTATCTTTCTTTCTTTCTTTATAATTAATCTATCTTTCTTTTTTCTTTCTTTCTTTCCAACTAATGTCTTTCTTTCTTTCTTTCTTACTGATCTATCTTTCTTTCTATCTTATCTTTCTTTTTTTCTAACTAATCTTTCTTTCTTTCTAACTAATCTTTCTTTCTTTTGTAACTAATCCTTCTTTCTTTCTAACTAATGTTTCTTTCTTTCTAACTAATTTTTCTTTTTTTCTTTCTAACTAATCTTTTTAACTGATCATCTTTTCTTCCTTTTTCCTTTCTTTCTTTCTTTATTTCTTTCTTTCTTTCTTTCTAACTAATTTTCTTTCTTTCTTTCTCACTAATCTTTCTTTCTTTCTAACTAATCTTTCTTTCTTTCTAACTAATCTATCTTTCTTTATTTCTGACTAATCTTTCTTTTTTCTTTCTAAATAATCTTTCTTTCTTTCTTTCTTTTTACCTAATCTTTCTTTCTTTCTTTCCAACTAATCTCTTTCTTTCTTTCTTTCTTTCTTACTGATCTATCTTTTTTTTCTATCTTATCTTTCTTTCTGTCTTTCTAACTAATCTTTCTTTCTTTCTTTCTTTCTAACTAATCCATCATTCTTTCTTTCTGACTAATCCATCTTTCTTTTTTCTTTCTTTCTTTCCAACTAATCTCTTTCTTTCTTTCTTTCTTTCTTTCTTTCTAACTAATCTTTCTTTCTTTCTTTCTAACTAATCTTTCTTCTGTCTTTCTTTTTAACTAATATTTCTTCTTTCTTTCTTTCTTTCTAACTAATATTTCTTCTTTCTTTCTTTCTTTCTAACTAATATTTCTTCTTTCTTTCTTTCTTTCTTTCTTTCTAACTAATATTTCTTCTTTCTTTCTTTCTAACTAATCTTTCTTTCTTTCTTTCTAACTAATATTTCTTTCTTTATCTCTTTTTAAACTAATCTTTCTTTCTTTCTTTCTTTCTAACTAATCTTTCTTTCTTTCTAACTAATCTTTCTTTTAGTGTAACCAATCTTTCTGTCTATCTAACTAATCTTTCTTTTCTTTTCTAACTAATCTATCTATCCGACTTCAAACTACTTTAAACTTCTTCAAACTCTCTGGTCTGGCTTTTTCAAGCCAACTTAAAGTTTGTCTCATCAAACTTTTTTCTAGTTATTATTATTATTCTTCTTACTCAAATTTACAACTCTAACTCCTCCTAGAGCTTTAACTCCACATACTCCAAACTCGGCACGGACACTCAAACTGTTCTGACTCGGTGTGCTATATCTTTTCTAACTGATCGGACTTACAGTTTTCTTAAAAATTAATATTAAATATCATAAAATTCCCATAGACTTTCATTGCAGCATGTTCAAAATGAGCCAAGGCTACGGTGGCCCAGTAGTGCACAACATAAAAACTCAAATCTAAACTCCCTGAAGCCCTAGACTCAATTAAACTACCATTCAATGTACTAATATCTATCTATCTATCTATCTATCTATCTATCTATCTATCTATCTATTTATCTATCTATCTATCTATCTAACTAATCTATCTATCTTTCTAACTAATCTATCTATCGATCTTTCTTTCTAACTAATCTATTTATCTTTCTTACTAATCTATCTATCTATCTATCTATCTATCTATCTATCTATCTATCTATCTATCTATCTATCTATCTAAATAATCTATCTATCTATCTTTCTAACTAATCTATCTATCTATCTTTCTAACTAATATATCTATCTATCTATCTTTCTAACTAATCTATCTATCTATATCTATCTTTCTAACTAAACTATCTATCTATCTTTCTATCTATCTATCTATCTATCTATCTATCTATCTATCTATCTATCTATCTATCTATCTTTCTAAATAATCTATCTATCTAACTAATCTATCTATCTTTCTAACTAATCTATCTATCTATCGATCTTTCTTTCTAACTAATCTATTTATCTTTCTAACTAATCTATCTATCTATCTATCTATCTATATATCTATCTATCTATCTATCTATCTATATATCTATCTATCTATCTATCTATCTATCTATCTATCTATCTCTATCTATCTATCTATCTATCTATCTATCTATCTATCTATCTATCTTTCTAAATAATCTATCTATCTATCTTTCTAACTAATCTATCTATCTATATTTCTAACTAATCTATCTATCTTTCTAACTAAACTATCTATCTATCTTTCTATCTATCTATCTATCTATCTATCTATCTATCTATCTATCTATCTATCTATCTATCTATCTATCTTTATTTCTTTCTAACTAATCTTTTCTTTCTTTCTAACTAATCTTTCTTTCTTTCTTTCTTTCTTTCTTTCTTTCTTTCCTTCTAACTAATCCATCCTTCTTTCTTTCTTACTGATCTATCTTTCTTTCTGTCTTTCTAACTAATCTTTCTTTATTTCTTTCTAACTAATCTTTTCTTTTTTTCTAACTAATCTTTCTTTCTTTCTTTCTAATTATCTTTCTTTCTTTTTACCTAATCTTTCTTTCTTTTTCTTTCTTTCTTTCCAACTAATCTCTTTCTTTCTTTCTTTCTTTCCTTCTTTCTTTCTTACTGATCTATCTTTCTTTCTATCTTATCTTTCTTTCTGTCTTTCTAACTAATCTTTCTTTATTTCTTTCTAACTGATCTTTTCTTTCTAACTAATCATTCTTTCTTTCTTTCTTTCTTTCTTTCTTTCTAACTAATCCATCATTCTTTCTTTCTGACTAATCCATCTTTCTTTCTTTCTAACTAATCTTTCTTTCATTCTTTCTAACTAATCTTTCTTTCTTTCTAAGTAATCCATCTTTCTTTCTTTCTAACTAATCTATCTTTCTTTCTTTTTAACTTATCTATCTTTCTTTCTAACTAATCTATCTATCTTTCTTTTGAACTAATCTATCTATCTTTCTTTCTTTTTAACTTATCTATCTTTCTTTCTTTTTAACTAATCTATCTATCTTTCTTTCTTTCTTTCTTACTGATCTATCTTTCTAACTAACTAATCTTTCTTTCTTTTTAACTAATCTTTCTTTCTTTCTAACTAATCTTTCTTTCTTTTGTAACTAATCTTTCTTTCTTTCTAACTAATCTTTCTTTCTTTCTAACTAATCTTTCTTTTTTTCTTACTGATCTATCTTTCTTTCTAACTAACTAATCTTTTTCTAACTGATGATCTTTTCTTTCTTTCTTTCTTTCTAACTAATTTTCTTTCTTTCTTTCTAACTAATCTTTCTTTCTTTCATTCTTTCTAACTAATCTTTCTTTCTAAGTAATCCATCTTTCTTTCTTTCTTTCTAACTAGTCTTTCTTTCTTTCTTTTTAACTAATCTATCTATCTTTCTTTCTTTTTAACTAATCTATATATCTTTCTTTCTAACTAATCTATCTATCTTTCTTTCTTTTTAACTAATCTATCTATCTTTCTTTCTTTTTAACTAATCTATCTATCTATCTTTCTTTCTAACTAATCCTTCTTTCTTTCTTTCTTTCTTTCTAACTAATCTTTCTTTCTTTCTTTCTTTCTTACTTTCTAACTAATCTTTCTTCTTTCTTTCTCTCTTTCTAACTAATCTTTCTTCTTTCTTTCTTTCTTTCTTTCTAACTAATCTTTCTTCTTTCTTTCTTTCTCTCTTTCTAACTAATCTTTCTTCTTTCTTTCTTTCTTTCTTGCTAATCTTTCTTCTTTCTTTCTTTCTTTCTTTCTTTCTAACTAATCTTTCTTCTCTCTTTCTTCTTTCTTTCTTTCTTTCTTTCTTTCTTTCTTTCTTTCTTTCTTTCTTCTCTCTTTCTTCTTTCTTTCTTTCTTTTTTTTCTTTCTTTCTTTCTTTTCTTTCTAACTAATCTTTCTTCTTTCTTTCTTTCTTTCTAACTAATCTTCTTTCTTTCTTTCTTTCTTTCTTTCTTTCTAACTAATCTTTCTTTCTTTCTTTCTTTCTAACTAATCTTTCTTTCTTCCTAATATTTCTTTCTTTTTTCTTTCTTTCTTTCTTCTTTCTTTCTTTCTTCCTAATATTTCTTTCTTTTTTCTTTCTTTTTTTCTTTCTAACTAATCTTTCTTTCTTTCATTCTTTCTAACTAATCTTTCTTTCTTTCTAAGTAATCCATCTTTCTTTCTTTCTAACTAGTCTTTCTTTCTTTCTAACTAATCTATCTTTCTTTCTTTTTAACTAATCTATCTATCTTTCTTTCTTTCTTTCTTTCTTTCTAACTAATCTTTCTTCTTTCTTTCTTTCTTCCTAATATTTCTTTCTTTTTTCTTTCTTTCTTTCTTTCTAACTAATCTTTCTTTCTTTCATTCTTTCTAACTAATCTTTCTTTCTTTCTAAGTAATCCATCTTTCTTTCTTTCTAACTAACTAATCTTTCCTTCTTTCTAACTAATCTTTCTTTCTTTTGTAACTAATCCTTCTTTCTTTCTAACTAATGTTTCTTTCTTTCTAACTAATTTTTCTTTCTTTCTTTCTAACTAATCTTTCTAACTGATCATCTTTTCTTTCTTTCTTTCTTTTGTTTGTTTGTTTGTTTGTTTCTTTTTTTCTTTCTTTCTTTCTTTCTTTCTTTCTTTCTTTCTTTCTTTCTTTCTAACTAATTTTCTTTCTTTCTTTCTCACTAACCTTTCTTTCTTTCTAACTAATCTTTCTTTCTTTCTAACTAATCTATCTTTCTTTATTTCTGACTAATCTTTCTTTTTTCTTTCTAACTAATCTTTCTTTCTTTCTTTCTTTCTAACTAATCTTTCTTTTTTTCTTTCTAACTAATTATCTTTCTTTCTTTCTTTATAATTAATCTATCTTTCTTTTTTCTTTCTTTCTTTCCAACTAATGTCTTTCTTTCTTTCTTTCTTACTGATCTATCTTTCTTTCTATCTTATCTTTCTTTTTTTCTAACTAATCTTTCTTTCTTTCTAACTAATCTTTCTTTCTTTTGTAACTAATCCTTCTTTCTTTCTAACTAATGTTTCTTTCTTTCTAACTAATTTTTCTTTTTTTCTCTCTAACTAATCTTTTTAACTGATCATCTTTTCTTCCTTTTTCCTTTCTTTCTTTCTTTATTTCTTTCTTTCTTTCTTTCTAACTAATTTTCTTTCTTTCTTTCTCACTAATCTTTCTTTCTTTCTAACTAATCTTTCTTTCTTTCTAACTAATCTATCTTTCTTTATTTCTGACTAATCTTTCTTTTTTCTTTCTAAATAATCTTTCTTTCTTTCTTTCTAACTAATCTTTCTTTTTTTCTTTCTAACTAATTATCTTTCTTTCTTTCTTTATAATTAATCTATCTTTCTTTTTTCTTTCTTTCTTTCCAACTAATGTCTTTCTTTCTTTCTTTCTTACTGATCTATCTTTCTTTCTATCTTATCTTTCTTTTTTTCTAACTAATCTTTCTTTCTTTCTTTTTACCTAATCTTTCTTTATTTTTACCTAATCTTTCTTTCTTTTTACCTAATCTTTCTTTCTTTTTTCTTTCTTTCTTTCCAACTAATCTTTCTTTCTTCTTTCTTACTGATCTATCTTTCTTTCTATCTTATCTTTCTTTCTGTCTCTCTAACTAATCTTTCTTTATTTCTTTCTAACTAATCTTTTCTTTCTTTCTAACTAATCTTTCTTTCATTCTTTCTAACTAATCCATCCTTCTTTCTTTCTGACTAATCCATCTTTCTTTCTAACTAATCAATCTTTCTTTCTTTCTAACTAATCTTTCTTTCTTCTTTCTTCCTTTCTAACTAATCTTTCTTTCATTCTTTCTAACTAATATTTCTTCTTTCTTTCTTTCTTTCTTTCTTTCTTTCTTTCTTTCTTTCTTTCTAACTAATATTTCTTTCTTTCTTTCTAACTAATCTTTCTTCTTTCTTTCTTTTTTTCTTTCTTTCTAACTAATCTTTCTTCTTTCTTTCTTTCTTTCTTTCTTTCTTTCTAATCTTTCTTCTTTCTTTCTTTCTTTCTTTCTAACTAATCTTTCTTTATTTCTTTTTCTTTCTAACTAATCTTTCTTTTTCTTTCTTTCTTTCTAACTAATCTTTCTTTCTTTCTAACTAATCTTTCTTCTTTCTTTCTTTCTTTCTTTCTTTCTTTCTTTCTAACTAACTAATCTTTCTTCTTTCTTTCTTTCTTTCTTTCTTTTTAACTAATATTTCTTCTTTCTTTCTCTTTTTTTCTAACTAATCTTTCTTCTTTCTTTCTTTCTAACTAATCTTTCTTCTTTATTTCTTTCTAACTAATCTTTCTTCTTTCTTTCTTTCTTTCTTTCTTTCTTTCTTTCTTTCTTTCTTTCTAACTAATCTTTCTTCTTTCTTTCTTTCTTGCTTTCTTACTAATCTCTCTTTCTTTCTTTCTAACTAATCTTTCTTTCTTTCTTTCTAACTAATCTTTCTTTCTTTCTTTCTTTCTAACTAATCTTTCTTCTTTCTTTCTTTTTAACTAATATTTCTTCTTTCTTTCTTTCTTTCTAACTAATATTTCTTCTTTCTTTCTTTCTTTCTTTCTTTCTTTCTTTCTAACTAATATTTCTTCTTTCTTTCTTTCTAACTAATCTTTCTTTCTTTCTAACTAATCTTTCTTCTTTCTTTCTTTCTTTCTTTCTTTCTTACTTTCTTTCTTTCTAATTTTCTTTCTTTCTAAGTAATCTTTCTTCTTTCTTTCTAACTAATCTTTCTTTCTTTCTTTCTTTCTTTCTTTTTTCTTTCTTTCTTTCTTTCTTTCTTTTTTTCTTTCTTTCTAACTAATCTTTCTTCTTTCTTTCTTTCTTTCTTTCTTTCTTTCTTTCTTTCTTTCTTTCTTTCTTTCTAATCTTTCTTCTTTCTTTCTTTCTTTCTTTCTTTCTTTCTTTCTTTCTTTCTTTCTAACTAATCTTTCTTTATTTCTTTTTCTTTCTAACTAATCTTTCTTTTTCTTTCTTTCTTTCTGTCTAACTAATCTTTCTTTCTTTCTTTCTAACTAATCTTTCTTCTTTCTTTCTTTCTTTCTTTCTTTCTTTCTTTTTTATTTCTTTCTTTCTAACTAATCTTTCTTCTTTCTTTCTTTCTTTCTTTCTTTCTTTCTTTCGTTCTTTCTAACTAATCTTTCTTCTTTCTTTCTTTTTAACTAATATTTCTTCTTTCTTTCTTTCTTTCTTTCTTTCTAACTAATATTTCTTCTTTCTTTCTTTCTTTCTTTCTTTCTAACTAATCTATCTTTCTTTATTTCTGACTAATCTTTCTTTTTTCTTTCTAAATAATCTTTCTTTCTTTCTTTCTAACTAATCTTTCTTTTTGTCTTTCTAACTAATTATCTTTCTTTCTTTCTTTATAATTAATCTATCTTTCTTTTTTCTTTCTTTCTTTCCAACTAATGTCTTTCTTTCTTTCTTTCTTACTGATCTATCTTTCTTTCTATCTTATCTTTCTTTTTTTCTAACTAATCTTTCTTTCTTTCTTTTTACCTAATCTTTCTTTATTTTTACCTAATCTTTCTTTCTTTTTACCTAATCTTTCTTTCTTTTTTCTTTCTTTCTTTCCAACTAATCTTTCTTTCTTCTTTCTTACTGATCTATCTTTCTTTCTATCTTATCTTTCTTTCTGTCTTTCTAACTAATCTTTCTTTATTTCTTTCTAACTAATCTTTTCTTTCTTTCTAACTAATCTTTCTTTCATTCTTTCTAACTAATCCATCCTTCTTTCTTTCTGACTAATCCATCTTTCTTTCTAACTAATCAATCTTTCTTTCTTTCTAACTAATCTTTCTTTCTTCTTTCTTCCTTTCTAACTAATCTTTCTTTCATTCTTTCTAACTAATATTTCTTCTTTCTTTCTTTCTTTCTTTCTTTCTTTCTTTCTTTCTAACTAATATTTCTTTCTTTCTAACTAATCTTTCTTCTTTCTTTCTTTTTTTCTTTCTTTCTAACTAATCTTTCTTCTTTCTTTCTTTCTTTCTTTCTTTCTTTCTTTCTAATCTTTCTTCTTTCTTTCTTTCTTTCTTTCTTTCTTTCTTTCTTTCTAACTAATCTTTCTTTATTTCTTTTTCTTTCTAACTAATCTTTCTTTTTCTTTCTTTCTTTTTAACTAATCTTTCTTTCTTTCTAACTAATCTTTCTTCTTTCTTTCTTTCTTTCTTTCTTTCTTTCTTTCTTTCTTTCTTTCTTTCTTTCTAACTAACTAATCTTTCTTCTTTCTTTCTTTCTTTCTTTTTAACTAATATTTCTTCTTTCTTTCTCTTTTTTTCTAACTAATCTTTCTTCTTTCTTTCTTTCTAACTAATCTTTCTTCTTTATTTCTTTCTAACTAATCTTTCTTCTTTCTTTCTTTCTTTCTTTCTTTCTTTCTTTCTTTCTTTCTTTCTTTCTAACTAATCTTTCTTCTTTCTTTCTTTCTTTCTTTCTTACTAATCTCTCTTTCTTTCTTTCTAACTAATCTTTCTTTCTTTCTAACTAATCTTTCTTTCTTTCTTTCTTTCTTTCTTTCTAACTAATCTTTCTTCTTTCTTTCTTTTTAACTAATATTTCTTCTTTCTTTCTTTCTTTCTAACTAATATTTCTTCTTTCTTTCTTTCTTTCTTTCTTTCTTTCTTTCTTTCTTTCTTTCTAACTAATATTTCTTCTTTCTTTCTTTCTAACTAATCTTTCTTTCTTTCTAACTAATCTTTCTTCTTTCTTTCTTTCTTTCTTTCTTTCTTTCTTTCTTTCTTTCTTTCTAATTTTCTTTCTTTCTAAGTAATCTTTCTTCTTTCTTTCTAACTAATCTTTCTTCTTTCTTTCTTTCTTTCTTTCTTTCTTTTTTCTTTCTTTCTTTCTTTCTTTCTTTCTTTCTAATCTTTCTTCTTTCTTTCTTTCTTTCTTTCTTTCTTTCTTTCTAACTAATCTTTCTTTATTTCTTTTTCTTTCTAACTAATCTTTCTTTTTCTTTCTTTCTTTCTGTCTAACTAATCTTTCTTTCTTTCTTTCTAACTAATCTTTCTTCTTTCTTTCTTTCTTTCTTTCTTTCTTTTCTTTTTTATTTCTTTCTTTCTAACTAATCTTTCTTCTTTCTTTCTTTCTTTCTTTCTTTCGTTCTTTCTAACTAATCTTTCTTCTTTCTTTCTTTTTAACTAATATTTCTTCTTTCTTTCTTTCTTTCTTTCTTTCTTTCTAACTAATATTTCTTCTTTCTTTCTTTCTTTCTTTCTTTCTAACTAATATTTCTTCTTTCTTTCTTTCTAACTAATCTTTCTTCTTTCTTTCTTTCTTTCTTTCTTTTTTTCTTTCTTTCTTTCTTTCTTTTTTTCTTTCTTTCTAAATAATCTTTCTTCTTTCTTTCTTTCTTTCTTTCTTTCTTTCTAATCTTTCTTCTTTCTTTCTTTCTTTCTAATCTTTCTTCTTTCTTTCTTTCTTTCTTTCTTTCTTTCTAACTAATCTTTCTTTATTTCTTTTTCCTTCTAACTAATCTTTCTTTTTCTTTCTTTCTTTCTAACTAATCTTTCTTCTTTCTTTCTTTCTTTCTTTCTTTCTTTCTTTCTTTCTTTCTTTTTCATTTCTTTCTTTCTAACTAATCTTTCTTCTTTCTTTCTTTCTTTCTTTCGTTCTTTCTAACTAATCTTTCTTCTTTCTTTCTTTCTAACTAATCTTTCTTCTTTCTTTCTTTCTTTCTCTCTTTCTAACTAATCATTCTTCCTTTTTAGCTAATCTTTCTTTCTTTCTTTCTTTCTTTCTAACTAATCTATCTTTCTTTCTTTCTAACTAATCTATCTTTCTTTCTTTGTAACTAATCTTTCTTTCTTTCTAACAAATCTCTTTCTTTCTTTCTTTCTTTCTAACAAATCTCTCTTTCTTTCTTTCTTTCTTTCTAACTAATCTTTCTTTCTTTATCTCTTTTTAAACTAATCTTTCTTTCTTTCTTTCTAACTAATCTTTCTTTCTTTCTAACTAATCTTTCTTTTAGTGAAACCAATCTTTCTGTCTATCTAACTAATCTTTCTTTTCTAACTAATCCATCTATCCGACTTCAAACTACTTTAAACTTCTTCAAACTCTCTGGTCTGGCTTTTTCAAGCCAACTTAAAGTTTGTCTTATCAAACTTTTTTCTAGTTATTATTATTAAGTTGGCTTGTGAGAGCCAACTTACTGAAATCCTATTTAAACTTATTATTATTATTATTATTATTCTTCTTCTGCCCCCTAAAATTTCTGACTCTTAACTCCTCCTAGAGCTTTAACTCCACATACTCCAAACTCGGCACGGACACTCAAACTGTTCTCACTTAGTGTGCTATATCTTTTCTAACTGATCGGACTTACGGTTTTCCTAAAAATGACGATCGAAACTCGAAAAAAACCATTTGAAAATCCCATTGACTTAACATTGCGGAATGTTCAGACTGTCAAACTCCCCAACTGTCAAAATTTCAAATCTAAATCCCTTGAAGCCCTGGACTCAAACTGCCATTCTATACACTATATGAGCCATTGAGACTCATTTAAACTAATGAACTCATCAATGACACTTCTAACTATCTAATCTTAAACTCTTAAACTCATAATAAATTAATAAACTCTAAACTTGAACTCTTAGACTCATTTAAACTTATAAACTCTAAACTCATAAACTCTAAATTCATAAACCCATACTCTTATAAACTCTCATAAACTATTAAACTCATAAGTTAATAAACTCTGGACACTTACTCATTTAAACTTATAAACTCTAAACTCATAAATTAATCAACTCTGAACTCTTACTCATTTAAACTTAAAATCTCATGAATTTATACACTTATAAACTCATAAACATAGAAACTCATGAATTCATACACTAATGAACTCTCATGAATTCATACACTAATGAACTCTCATGAATTCATACACTAATGAACTCTCATGGATTCATACTTATGAACTTTAAACTCATAAACTGAGTGTGTGTCTGAGTGAATGTATGCGTGTATATGTGTGTGTGTCTGTGAGCGAGTTAGTGTGTGTGTGCATTTGTGAGTGTATGTGCATGAGTGTGTGTGTGTGTGAGTGTGTGAGCAAGTGTGTGTGTGTGTGTGTGTGTGTGTGAGTTAGTGAGCTTGTCGGTGTGTGTGTGTGTGTTAGAGTTAGTGAGCGTGTCTGTGTGTGTTTGTGTTAGTGAGCATGTCTGTCTGTGAGTGTTTGTGAGTGAATAACTCATGAATTCATACACTTATAAACTCTTAAACTAAAATGAATAAACTCTGAACTCTTACTCATCTAAACTTATTAACTCTAAACTTGTACACTTATAAACACATGAATTCATACACTTATGAACGTTTAAACTCATAAATAGTTCACCATAGCAACCACCCAAAATACATTAGAACACCCTAGCAACACCTTAGCAACCACCCAAAATACCTTGGAACACCCTAGCAACACCATAGCAACCACCCAGAACACCCTAGCAACCGCCTAGCAACCCCCAGAACACCATAGCAACTACCCAAAATACCTCAGAACACCCTAGCAACACCATAGCAACCACCCAGAACACCCTAGCAACCGCCCAAAATACCTTAGAACACCTTAGCAACACCATAGCAACCAACAAAAATAACTTAGAACACCATAGCAACCACCCAGAACACCCTAGCAACCGCCCAAAATACCTTAGAACACCATAGCAACCATCCAGAACACCCTAGCAACCACCCAAAATACTTTAAAACACCCTAGCAACACCATAGCAACCGCCCAAAATACCTTAGAACACCGTAGCAACACCATAGCAACCACCCAGAACACCCTAGCAACCACCCAAAATACCTTAGAACACCCTAGCAACACCATAGCAACCAACCAAAAGACCTTAGAACACCCTAGCAACCACCCAAAATACCTTAGAACACCATAGCAACCACCCCAAATACCTTAGAACACCCTAGCAACACCATAGCAACCGCCCAGAACACCCTAGCAACCAACCAAAATACCTTAGAACACCCTAGCAACCACCCAGAACACCCTAGCAACCACCCAGAACACCCTAGCAACCACCCCAAATACCTTAGAACACCCTAGCAACACCATAGCAACCAACCAAAATACCTTAGAACACCCTAGCAACCACCCAGAACACCCTAGCAACCACCCAAAATACCTTAGAACACCCTAGCAACACCATAGCAACCAACCAAAAGACCTTAGAACACCCTAGCAACCACCCAAAATACCTTAGAACACCATAGCAACCACCCAGAACACCCTAGCAACCACCCCAAATACCTTAGAACACCCTAGCAACACCATAGCAACCGCCCAGAACACCCTAGCAACCAACCAAAATACCTTAGAACACCCTAGCAACCACCCAGAACACCCTAGCAACCACCCAGAACACCCTAGAATCCACCCAAAATACCTTAGAACACCCTAGCAACACCATAGCAACCAACCAAAATACCTTAGAACACCCTAGCAACCACCCAGAACACCCTAGCAACCACCCAAAATACCTTAGAACACCCTAGCAACACCATAGCAACCACCCAAAATACCTTAGAACACCCTAGCAACCACCCAGAACACCCTAGCAACCACCCAAAATACCTTAGAACATCCTAGCAACACCATAGCAACCACCCAGAACACCCTAGCAACCACCTAAAATACCTTAGAACACCCTAGCAACACCATAGCAACCACCCAGAACACCCTAGCAACTGCCTAGCAACCACCCAGAACACCATTGCAACCACCCAGTACACCCTAGCAACCGCCTAACAACCAACCAGAACACCCTAGCAACCACCCAGAACACCCTAGCAACTGCCTAGCAACCACCCAGAACACCCTAGCAACCGCCTAACAACCACCCAGAACACCCTAGCAAATGCCTAGCAACCACCCAGAACACCATAGCAACCCACTAGAAACACCGTAGCAACTTTAAATTACTTAAAACTATACTTTAAACTAATTTAAACTTCAAACTACTTTAAATTTTAAACTAATTTAAACTTTAAACTAATTTAAACTCTAAACTAATTTAAAATTCAAACTAATTTAAATTTTCAAACTAATTTAAACTTCTTCAAACTTTCTGTTCCAAACTTTCACAAGCCAACTTAAAGTTTGTCTCGACGAACTTTTTCTAGTTATTAGTGTGAATGCTTCAAGCATTCACACTCTTGAAATCCAAATCTTTATTATTATTATTCCGTATTCTTCCGTACGTTTTTCGGTCGCTTTCTTCTCTTCTCCACTTTGTGCTACAAAAACCATTCAAGTATCAAAATGTGCAGCTTTTCAAGGACATGTGTGCTATTACTTTTCTTTTTTATAACCTTTATACTTTTTGAATTATTAATCTTTTTATGCATATTTTTTAACATGGAAGTCAATGGAGAATTTTTCAAATTCTGCTTTATGCTCCTTCTGCTTTCAAAGCCTACAACTTCTGCATACTTTCAGCTATTTCTGTCATTTAAACTTTAAAATGTAGAGAAATTTGTAAGCTATTAAAGTTGTATTCAACTTTTTGATATCTATTATACTTTTTTCACAATCTCTCCTTTAGTCTCATGATGTTTTTCAAGCCGTTTCTGAAATTATAATGGGAGTGAATGAGAGAGACTGTTCAGAGCTAGAGTGCATGATGTCATAAGCTAGAGTGAGCCAGCTTGAAATCTAATGCTAAAAAATAATTTTTAAATCGCTGGCCTGGCCACAATTTTCACTCTTTGGGCATAAAATTATACTTGAAACGTAGGTATTTTTGTTGTGGTTCCTCTCGTGTGTTTAGTAAATCCCTGGGACTTATAGTTTTGTCTCTGTGTCCTTCCAAAGGACAAGAGTGACAGAAAATCCTCCATTGGCATCAATTATAAATTCAGGTCAAACTTTTGTGATCAGAGCATTACGAACCACTTTTTTAACTTGCCAAAATGGTCCCTTTTTTCAACTCTATCCACAAAAAAAATACATCACATCGTTCACAAAGGCCTTGTCTCGCTCACGGTCAGGTCATTTCGCCGATACAACCTATAGTTTTGTCTCTAGGGAGGTTTGTTCGAGGCCAAGTTTCAGCGATTTTGGCCTCTGTCTAAATAGGAAAGCTGATTGCACAGGTGATGCTGATTAGCAAAGATCAAAGGGAGACACACCTAATTGGTCCTGTGTTCTGATTGGTGGACAGTCACTCAGCTCTTTTCTGAAGGCTACTACAAGTTTTTGTTGCATTTATGCTTCTACTTCTCCTGTTCTCCCTCCCTCTTCCCTTCTCTTCTCCTCCTCCAATCCTCTACTCCTCCTCCAATCCTCTACTCCTCCTGTCCTCCTATTCTCCTTTCCTAATCTCTTCTCCTTTCTACTCTTCCTTTTATCCTCTTCATTCCATCTGCCTGTCTAACTATTTGACTTTCTGTGTCCAAACGATCTATCTATGTAACTATCTATGTAACTATCTATGTATCTATCTATGTATCTATCTATGTTTCTATCTACAGGTGTGACTCTATCTATGCATCTATGCATCTATCTATCTATCTATCTATCTATCTATCTATCTATCTATCTAACTAACCATCTTTCTTTTTAACTAATCCTTTCTTTATTTCTAACTTATCCTTTCTTTCTTTTTTCTTCCTTTCAAATCCATCTTTCTTTCTAACTAGTTCTTTCTTTCTTTCTTTCTTTCTTTCTTTCAAATCCATCTTTCTTTCTGACTAATCTTTTTCTTTCTTTCTTTCTTTCTTACTTTCTTTTTTTCTTTCTTTCTACTGTACCTAATCCATCTTTCTTTCTTTCTTTCTTTCTTTCTTTCTTTCTTTCTTTCTTTCTTTCTTTCTTTCTACCTAATCCATCTTTCTTTCTTTCTTTCTTTCTTTCTTTCTTTCTTTCTTTCTTTCTTTCTTTCTTTCTTTCAAATCCATATTTCTTTCTGACTAATCTTTCTTTCTTTCTTTCTTTCTACCTAATCCATCTTTCTTTCTTTCTACCTAATCCATCTTTCTTTCTTTCTTTCTACCTAATCCATCTTTCTTTCTTTCATATTTCTTACTAATCCTTTCTTTCTTTCTTTCTTTCTTTCTTTCTTTCTTTCTTTCTACCTAATCAATCTTTCTTCCTTCCTTCCTTCCTTCCTTCCTTTCTACCTAATCCATCTTTCTTTCTTTCTTTCTTTCTTTCTTTCTTTCTTTCTTTCTTTCTTTCTTTCTTCCTAATCAATCTTTCTTCCTTCCTTCCTTCCTTCCTTTCTTTCTTTCTTTCTTTCTACCTAATCCATCTTTCTTTCTTTCTTTCTTTCTTTCTTTCTTTCTAATAATCTATCTATCTATCTATCTATCTATCTATCTATCTATCTATCTATCTTTACTTCTCTACCTCTGTCTCTTTCTCTACCCCTTTATTTCTTTACCTCTGTGTCTACTTCTCTACCTCTCTTTACCTCTCTCTATCTCTCAACCTTTTGTCTTCTCCTCCCTCTCGTGCCCTCTCCTCCACCACTTCTGCTCTTTACTCCCATTCTCTTCTCCTCCTGCCCTCCCTACCTCATCCCTTGTTCTCCTTTCTTCCTTTTCTCTGCAGTAACATCTCTCTCTTTATCCATCTATATATCTCTCTATCCACCCACCTCTCTCTCTCTCCCTCTCTATCCATCCATCTGTCCCTCTCTCTCCATATACAATATATCCGTCTTGCTATCTATCTATATCACTCTTTTTTCTCTTCCTCTCTCCTTTTCTCTACTCCTTTACTTCTCTCAGTCTCCTTGACTACTTCTACTGCTAGTACTAGGCGTGCAACGGATTGAGATGATGTAAATAAGTCAGTTTGATTGAAAGACCCAAAAACAGAGACACAAGCACCCACACACAAACAGACACACCCATTTCCACCTTCCACACATACACACAAATTACAAAATAAAAGCCCCGTGTATTACAGTGTTTCTGAATTGATACAGCATTCTCTGAACCAACTTCTCAACAGTCTAAACCAATTTGTCGAATAACTAAAAAATAAATTAAATAAATAAAAATAAATATTAAAATGTAATAATAATTTATTAATAATTTAAAATTAAATATAAAATTAAATAAATGTTGCAGGAGTAATTAGCTTTTGAAGTGGATTTACTTAATGTAAAGTTAACGAAAGTTATAATGAGGATTGTAATGTTTAAAGTAGAGGTCTTAACAAATGTCAGTAGACTGGGAAGATTTTAAAACGAGCCGTTCATTCATAAATAGGCAAGCAAGATCACTGTGAAAATACAGACCGGAAGACAAAAGACAGAGCGCCGCGCTGACAAGGGGTGGGGCTACATAGGTCTATGTGCTATATCTGCCTCGCTCCTCTGAAGCTGTCCATGGTCCTGACATGCGTCTATCGAGAAGTAGCTGACCTCAATCTTATAAATTCAATTTTAACCTATCTGCTCCAAAGTCGCAGTTATCAGCTGTACGGTCTCTCTCCCGACCTGTAGCTAGCCTACCTTTTACGGAGAGCTAAAGAAGATAATATTAAATAGTTAATAGCTACAAAAGAGTAATTATGTACTAATTTCATTAATAATCACGGACAAAACCACTTTATGAACATTTTCAACACTCAAAATAATTAAGTGACGTCACCTCTGCCTCCACGTTAAGAATCCCCTCGGCTTTGGTGCATTGGCACATAAGGGGGATAAGCTGGGACGTCGAACAGAGGAGTTTTTCTCCGTCCGTCATTTGTTATATATATTTGTTTTCTCTTTCTTGTATATATATATATATATATATATATATATATATATATATCCTACACACACACATTTACTTATAGTGTATGAGATGGTGCAACTCCTTATTATGAACTTTCCGACAACGTGCAACATTTTGTAGTGAAGTATATAGGATTATTAACTTATGTATATATTCAGGTACTAATGTATATATATATATTTATATATATATATATATATATATATATATATATATATATATATATACTTGTTGATTTTCCTCTTTTTAATGAATTTTATGCTTCAACTTGATTTTTTTTTTCACATTGTACCACCAAGTCAAATTCCTGGTGCATAAAGAACTATTTTGTATGGAAGTGCAATTATTGATTATTTTTATTATGTATTCACAAAATTCTCACACCTTTATTCTTTTTATTATTATGGACATCACAAGTTCTAACTTCACAATGTTTGTTTTGTTTTATGCATAGAAATAGTTTTTTTTTTTTTTTAATTGACAGATGGTCTTCTGATGTCACATATTAATAATAAATGCATTACTATTTTGCAACAGTTTTAATACATAACAGGCAGTATTCAACTTTTACATCCCATTCATAATTATTAGACCATTTCACACTTTCCCATCTATAAATCAGCTATGTATTTTTTTTCTTTTGACAAACTCATTTCAACTTGTAGTTTCACTGTGTAACAACATTCAGTTTTTTTTCAAGTATTTCGACTCTGATCAGCTTCCATGTTCTTAAGCAGTTCAATGTTGTCCTATTGAGCTTCAACACATTACATTAAAGACATTTGAATTAAGCTTTTTTTGCATTTTCTGCCATGTTTTGAGCATTTCAGTTCAGTTCTTTAGCATTTTTTCCAAATCTATCCTTTTCCCCTATCTATCTATCTATCTATCTATCTATCTATCTATCTATCTATCTATCTATCTATATATCTATCTATCTATCTATCTATCTAGCTATCTGTATTTACCTTTCTTCTTTGTACTCCTTTACTTCTCCAGCTCTGTCTTTCTCTACCCCTTTATTTCTTTACCTCTGTGTCTAATTATCTACCTCTCTAATTAAACTCTTTAGTTTTCTACAATTTATTTGGATCTTTTTTTGCATTTCAGCTTATTAATGCATTTGAATTAAGCTTTTTTTGTTGCATTTTTGCTATGTTTTGCATTTGTTTCTGCATTTCAGCTTGTTTAGCAATATTTTGCAGTTTCTACATTTCATTTAAGCATTTGAAGCATTCACACGCATATTCCGCAGGAAATGCAATTGTTCTAGTTATTATTATTCTTCTTACTCAAATTTACAACTCTAACTCCTCCTAGAGCTTTAACTCCACATACTCCAAACTCGGCACGGACACTCAAACTGTTCTGACTCGGTGTGCTATATCTTTTCTAACTGATCGGACTTACAGATTTCTTAAAAATTAATATTAAACATCATAAAATTCCCATAGACTTTCATTGCAGCATGTTCAAAATGAGCCAAGGCTACGGTGGCCCAGTAGTGCACAACATAAAAACTCAAATCTAAACTCCCTGAAGCCCTAGACTCAATTAAACTACCATTCAATGTACTAATATCTATCTATCTATCTATCTATCTATCTCTATCTATCTATCTATCTTTCTAACTAATCTTTCTTTCTTTCTTTCTTTCTTTCTAACTAATCCATCCTTCTTTCTTTCTTACTGATCTATCTTTCTTTCTGTCTTTCTAACTAATCTTTTCTTTTTTTCTAACTAATCTTTCTTTCTTTCTTTCTTTCTAATTATCTTTCTTTCTTTCTTTCTTTATAATTAATCTTTCTTTCTTTTTACCTAATCTTTCTTTCTTTTTCTTTCTTTCTTTCCAACTAATCTCTTTCTTTCTTTCTTTCTTTCTTACTGATCTATCTTTCTTTCTATCTTATCTTTCTTTCTGTCTTTCTAACTAATCTTTCTTTATTTCTTTCTGACTGATCTTTTCTTTCTTTCTAAATAATCTTTCTTTCTTTCTTTCTTTCTTTCTTTCTAACTAATCCATCATTTTTTCTTTCTGACTAATCCATCTTTATTTCTTTCTAACTAATCTTTCTTTCATTCTTTCTAACTAATCTTTCTTTCTTTCTAAGTAATCCATCTTTCTTTCTTTCTAACTAATCTATCTTTCTTTCTTTTTAACTAATCTATCTTTCTTTCTAACTAATCTATCTATCTTTCTTTTTAACTAATCTATCTATCTTTCTTTCTTTCTAACTAATCTATCTATCTTTCTTTCTTTCTAACTAATCTTTCTTTCTAACTAATCTTTCTTTCTTTCTTTCTTTCTTTCTTTCTTTCTTTCTTTCTTTCTTTCTTTCTTTCTTACTGATCTATCTTTCTAACTAACTAATCTTTCTTTCTTTCTACCTAATCTTTCTTTCTTTCTAACTAATCTTTCTTTCTTTTGTAACTAATCTTTCTTTCTTTCTAACTAATCTTTCTTTCTTTCTAACTAATCTTTCTTTCTTACTGATCTATCTTTCTTTCTAACTAACTAATCTTTCTTTCTAACTGATGATCTTTTCTTTCTTTCTTTCTTTCTAACTAATTTTCTTTCTTTCTTTCTAACTAATCTTTCTTTCTTTCATTCTTTCTAACTAATCTTTCTTTCTTTCTAAGTAATCCATCTTTCTTTCTTTCTTTCTAACTAGTCTTTCTTTCTTTCTTTCTAACTAATCTATCTTTCTTTCTTTTTAACTAATCTATATATCTTTCTTTCTAACTAATCTATCTATCTTTCTTTCTTTTTAACTAATCTATCTATCTTTCTTTCTTTTTAACTAATCTATCTATCTATCTTTCTTTTTAAATAATCTATCTATCTATCTTTCTTTCTAACTAATCCTTCTTTCTTTCTTTCTAACTAATCTTTCTTTCGTTCTTTCTAACTAATATTTCTTCTCTCTTTCTTCTTTCTTTCTTTCTTTCTTTCTTCTCTCTTTCTTCTTTTCTTTCTTTCTTTCTTTCTAACTAATCTTTCTTTCTTCCTAATATTTCTTTCTTTTTTCTTTCTTTCTTTCTTTCTTTCTTTCTTTCTTTCTTTCTTTCTTTCTAACTAATCTTTCTTCTTTCTTTCTTTCTTCCTAATATTTCTTTCTTTTTTCTTTCTTTCTTTCTTTCTAACTAATCTTTCTTTCTTTCTAACTAATCTTCTTTCTTTCTTTCTTTCTTTCTTTCTAACTAATCTTTCTTTCTTTCTTTCTAACTAATCTTTCTTTCTTTCTTTCTTTCTTTCTTTCTTTCTTTCTTTCTTTCTTTCTAACTAATCTTCTTTCTTTCTTTCTTACTTTCTAACTAATCTTTCTTCTTTCTTTCTTTCTTTCTTTCTTTCTTTCTTACTTTCTAACTTATCTTTCTTTCTTTCTAACTAACCTTTCTTCTTTCTTTCTTTCTTTCTCTCTTTTTAACTAATCTTTCTTCTTTCTTTCTTTCTTTCTAACTAATCTTTCTTTCTTTCTAACTAATCTTTCTTCTTTCTTTCTTTCTTTCTTTCTTTCTTTCTAACTAATCTTTCTTTCTTTCTAACTAATCTTTCTTCTTTCTTTCTTTCTTTCTAACTAATCTTTCTTCTTTCTTTCTTTCTTTCTTTCTTTCTTTCTTTCTAACTAATCTTTCTTTCTTTCTTTCTTTCTAACTAATCTTTCTTCTTTCTTTCTTTCTAACTAATCTTTCTAACTAATTTTTCTTCTTTCTTTCTTTCTTTCTTTCTTTCTTTCTTTCTTTCTTTCTTTCTCTCTTTTTAACTAATCTTTCTTCTTTCTTTCTTTCTTTCTAACTAATCTTTCTTTCTTTCTAACTAATCTTTC
The DNA here is from genome assembly GCA_030578255.1 of Tiaroga cobitis. NCBI lineage: Eukaryota > Metazoa > Chordata > Actinopteri > Cypriniformes > Leuciscidae > Tiaroga > Tiaroga cobitis. The sequence goes on along the minus strand of JAROOI010000035.1, from coordinate 1,804,949 downwards.
TTCTTTCTTTCTTTCTAACTAATCTTTCTTTCTAACTAATCTTTCTTCTTTCTTTCTTTCTTTCTAACTAATCTTTCTTCTTTCTTTCTTTCTTTCTTTCTTTCTTTCTTTCTTTCTTTCTTTCTTTCTTTCTAACTAATCTTTCTTTCTAACTAATCTTTCTTTCTTTCTTTCTTTCTTTCTTTCTAACTAATCTTTCTTCTTTCTTTCTTTCTAACTAATCTTTCTTCTTTCTTTCTTTCTCTCTTTCTAACTAATCTTTCTTCTTTCTTTCTTTCTTTCTTTCTAGCTAATATTTCTTCTTTCTTTCTTTCTTTCTTTCTTTCTTTCTTTCTTTCTTTTTTACTGATCTATCTTTCTAACTAACTAATCTTTCTTTCTTACTAACTCATTTTTATTTCTTTCTTTCTAACTAACTAATCTTTCTTTTTAACTGATCATCTTTTCTTTCTTTCTTTCTTTCTTTCTTTCTTTCTTTCTAACTAATCTTTCTTTCTTTCTAAGTAATCCATCTTTCTTTCTTTCTTTCTTTCTAGCTAATATTTCTTATTTCTTTCTTTCTTTCTTTCTTACTGATCTATCTTTCTAACTAACTAATCTTTCTTTCTTTCTAACTAATTTTTATTTCTTTCTTTCTAACTAACTAATCTTTCTTTCTAACTGATCATCTTTTCTTTCTTTCTTTCTTTCTTTCTTTCTTTCTTTCTAACTAATCTTTCTTTCTTTCTAAGTAATCCATCTTTCTTTCTTTCTTTCTAACTAGTCTTTCTTTCTTTCTAACTAATCTATATTTCTTTCTTTTTAACTAATCTATCTATCTTTCTTTCTAACTAATCCATCCTTCTTTCTTTCTTACTGATCTATCTTTCTTTCTATATTATCTTTCTTTCTTTCTAACTAATCTTTCTTTCTTTCTTACTGATCTATCTTTCTTTCTAACTAACTAATCTTTCTTTCTAACTGATGATCTTTTCTTTCTTTCTTTCTTTCTAACTAATTTTCTTTCTTTCTTTCTAACTAATCTTTCTTTCTTTCATTCTTTCTAACTAATCTTTCTTTCTTTCTAAGTAATCCATCTTTCTTTCTTTCTTTCTAACTAGTCTTTCTTTCTTTCTTTCTAACTAATCTATCTTTCTTTCTTTTTAACTAATCTATATATCTTTCTTTCTAACTAATCTATCTATCTTTCTTTCTTTTTAACTAATCTATCTATCTTTCTTTCTTTTTAACTAATCTATCTATCTATCTTTCTTTTTAAATAATCTATCTATCTATCTTTCTTTCTAACTAATCCTTCTTTCTTTCTTTCTAACTAATCTTTCTTTCGTTCTTTCTAACTAATATTTCTTCTCTCTTTCTTCTTTCTTTCTTTCTTTCTTTCTTCTCTCTTTCTTCTTTTCTTTCTTTCTTTCTTTCTAACTAATCTTTCTTTCTTCCTAATATTTCTTTCTTTTTTCTTTCTTTCTTTCTTTCTTTCTTTCTTTCTTTCTTTCTTTCTTTCTTTCTTTCTTTCTTTCTAACTAATCTTTCTTCTTTCTTTCTTTCTTCCTAATATTTCTTTCTTTTTTCTTTCTTTCTTTCTTTCTAACTAATCTTTCTTTCTTTCTAACTAATCTTCTTTCTTTCTTTCTTTCTTTCTTTCTAACTAATCTTTCTTTCTTTCTTTCTAACTAATCTTTCTTTCTTTCTTTCTTTCTTTCTTTCTTTCTTTCTTTCTTTCTAACTAATCTTCTTTCTTTCTTTCTTACTTTCTAACTAATCTTTCTTCTTTCTTTCTTTCTTTCTTTCTTTCTTTCTTACTTTCTAACTTATCTTTCTTTCTTTCTAACTAACCTTTCTTCTTTCTTTCTTTCTTTCTCTCTTTTTAACTAATCTTTCTTCTTTCTTTCTTTCTTTCTAACTAATCTTTCTTTCTTTCTAACTAATCTTTCTTCTTTCTTTCTTTCTTTCTTTCTTTCTTTCTTTCTAACTAATCTTTCTTTCTTTCTAACTAATCTTTCTTCTTTCTTTCTTTCTTTCTAACTAATCTTTCTTCTTTCTTTCTTTCTTTCTTTCTTTCTTTCTTTCTAACTAATCTTTCTTTCTTTCTTTCTTTCTAACTAATCTTTCTTCTTTCTTTCTTTCTAACTAATCTTTCTAACTAATTTTTCTTCTTTCTTTCTTTCTTTCTTTCTTTCTTTCTTTCTTTCTTTCTTTCTTTCTCTCTTTTTAACTAATCTTTCTTCTTTCTTTCTTTCTTTCTAACTAATCTTTCTTTCTTTCTAACTAATCTTTCTTCTTTCTTTCTTTCTAACTAATCTTTCTTTCTAACTAATCTTTCTTCTTTCTTTCTTTCTTTCTAACTAATCTTTCTTCTTTCTTTCTTTCTTTCTTTCTTTCTTTCTTTCTTTCTTTCTTTCTTTCTTTCTTTCTTTCTTTCTAACTAATCTTTCTTTCTAACTAATCTTTCTTTCTTTCTTTCTTTCTTTCTAACTAATCTTTCTTCTTTCTTTCTTTCTAACTAATCTTTCTTCTTTCTTTCTTTCTCTCTTTCTAACTAATCTTTCTTCTTTCTTTCTTTCTTTCTTTCTAGCTAATATTTCTTCTTTCTTTCTTTCTTTCTTTCTTTCTTTCTTTCTTTCTTTCTTTCTTTCTTTCTTTCTTTTTTACTGATCTATCTTTCTAACTAACTAATCTTTCTTTCTTACTAACTCATTTTTATTTCTTTCTTTCTAACTAACTAATCTTTCTTTTTAACTGATCATCTTTTCTTTCTTTCTTTCTTTCTTTCTTTCTTTCTTTCTAACTAATCTTTCTTTCTTTCTAAGTAATCCATCTTTCTTTCTTTCTTTCTTTCTAGCTAATATTTCTTATTTCTTTCTTTCTTTCTTTCTTACTGATCTATCTTTCTAACTAACTAATCTTTCTTTCTTTCTAACTAATTTTTATTTCTTTCTTTCTAACTAACTAATCTTTCTTTCTAACTGATCATCTTTTCTTTCTTTCTTTCTTTCTTTCTTTCTTTCTTTCTTTCTAACTAATCTTTCTTTCTTTCTAAGTAATCCATCTTTCTTTCTTTCTTTCTAACTAGTCTTTCTTTCTTTCTAACTAATCTATATTTCTTTCTTTTTAACTAATCTATCTATCTTTCTTTCTAACTAATCCATCCTTCTTTCTTTCTTACTGATCTATCTTTCTTTCTATATTATCTTTCTTTTTTCTAACTAATCTTTCTTTCTTTCTTTCTAATTATCTTTCTTTCTTTCTTTCTTTCTTTATAATTAATCATTCTTTCTTTTTGCCTAATCTTTCTTTCTTTTTCTTTCTTTCTTTCCAACTAATCTCTTTCTTTCTTTCTTACTGACCTATCTTTCTTTCTATCTTATCTTTCTTTCTTTCTTTCTTTCTTTCTAACTAATCTTTCTTTATTTCTTTCTAATTAATCTTTTCTTTCTTGCTAACTAATCTTTCTTTCTTTCTTTCTTTCTAACTAATCTTTCTTTCTTTTTAACTAATCTATCTATCCTTCTTTCTGTCTAACTAATCCTTCTTTCTTTCTAACTAATCATTCTTTCTTTCTTACTGATCTTTCTTTCTTTTGTAACTAATCTTTCTTTCTTACTAACTAATATTTCTTTCTTTCTTTCTTTCTTTCTAACTAATTTTTCTTTCTTTCTTTCTAACTAACTAATCTTTCTTTCTAACTGATCATCTTTTCTTTCTTTCTTTCTTTCTTTCTTTCTTTCTTTCTTTCTTTCTCTCTTTCTTTCTTTCTAACTAATCTTTCTTTCTTTCTAAGTACTCCATCTTTCTTTCTTTCTTTCTAACTAGTCTTTCTTTCTTTCTTTCTTTCTTTCTTTCTTTCTTTCTTTCTTTCTTTCTTTCTTTCTAACTAATCTTTCTTTCTTTCTAAGTAATCCATCTTTCTTTCTTTCTTTCTAACTAGTCTTTCTTTCTTTCTAACTAATCTATATTTCTTTCTTTTTAACTAATCTATCTATCTTTCTTTCTAACTAATCCATCCTTCTTTCTTTCTTACTGATCTATCTTTCTTTCTATATTATCTTTCTTTTTTCTAACTAATCTTTCTTTCTTTCTTTCTAATTATCTTTCTTTCTTTCTTTCTTTATAATTAATCATTCTTTCTTTTTGCCTAATCTTTCTTTCTTTTTCTTTCTTTCTTTCCAACTAATCTCTTTCTTTCTTTCTTACTGATCTATCTTTCTTTCTATCTTATCTTTCTTTCTTTCTTTCTTTCTAACTAATCTTTCTTTATTTCTTTCTAATTAATCTTTTCTTTCTTGCTAACTAATCTTTCTTTCTTTCTTTCTAACTAATCTTTCTTTCTTTTTAACTAATCTATCTATCCTTCTTTCTGTCTAACTAATCCTTCTTTCTTTCTAACTAATCATTCTTTCTTTCTTACTGATCTTTCTTTCTTTTGTAACTAATCTTTCTTTCTTACTAACTAATATTTCTTTCTTTCTTTCTTTCTTTCTAACTAATTTTTCTTTCTTTCTTTCTAACTAACTAATCTTTCTTTCTAACTGATCATCTTTTCTTTCTTTCTTTCTTTCTTTCTTTCTTTCTTTCTTTCTTTCTTTCTCTCTTTCTTTCTTTCTAACTAATCTTTCTTTCTTTCTAAGTAATCCATCTTTCTTTCTTTCTTTCTAACTAGTCTTTCTTTCTTTCTAACTAATCTATCTTTCTTTCTTTTTAACTAATCTATCTATCTTTCTTTCTAACTAATCTATCTATCTTTCTTTCTTTTTAACTAATCTATCTATCAATCTTTCTTTCTAACTAATCTTTCTTTTTTTCTTACTGATCTATCTTTCTTTCCAACTAACTAATCTTTCTTTCTAACTGATCATCTTTTCTTTCTTTCTTTCTTTCTTTCTTTCTTTCTTTCTTTCTTTCTTTCTAACTATTTTTCTTTCTTTCTTTCTAACTAATCTTTCTTTCTTTCATTCTTTCTAACTAATCTTTCTTTCTTTCTAAGTAATCCATCTTTCTTTCTTTCTTTCTAACTAGTCTTTCTTTCTTTCTAACTAATCTATCTTTCTTTCTTTTTAACTAATCTATCTATCTTTCTTTCTAACTAATTTATCTATCTTTCTTTCTTTTTAACTAATCTATCTATCTTTCTTTCTTTTTAACTAATCTATCTATCTATCTTTCTCTCTAAATAATCCTTTCTTTCTTTCTAACTAATCTTTCTTTCTTTCATTCTTTCTTTCTTTCTTTCTTTCTTTCTGATCTATCTTTCTAACTAATCTTTCTTTCTTTCTAACTAATCTTTCTTTCTTTTGTAACTAATCTTTCTTTCTTTCTAACTAATCTTTCTTTCTTTCTAACTAATTTTTCTTTCTTTCTTTCTAACTAATCTTTCTTTCTTAATGATCTATCTTTCTTTCTAACTAACTAATCTTTCTTTCTAACTGATCATCTTTTCTTTCTTTCTTTCTTTCTTTCTAACTAATTTTCTTTCTTTCTTTCTAGTTAATCTTTCTTTCTTTCTAACTAATCTATCTTTCTTTCTTTCTAACTAATCTTTCTTTCTTAATGATCTATCTTTCTTTCTAACTAACTAATCTTTCTTTCTAACTGATCATCTTTTCTTTCTTTCTTTCTTTCTTTCTAGTTAATCTTTCTTTCTTTCTAACTAATCTATCTTTCTTTCTTTCTAACTAATCTTTCTTTTTTTCTTTCCAACTAATCTTTCTTTCTTTCTAACTAATCTTTCTTTTTTTCTTTCTAACTAATTATCTTTCGTTCTTTCTTTATAATTAATCTATCTTTCTTTATAAATAATCCATCTTTCTTTTTTCTTTCTTTCTTTCCAACTAATGTCTTTCTTTCTTTCTTTCTTACTGATCTATCTTTCTTTCTATCTTATCTTTCTTTTTTCTAACTAATCTTTCTTTCTTTATAACTAATCTTTCTTTCTTTTTACCTAATCTTTCTTTCTTTTTACCTAATCTTTCTTTCTTTTTACATAATCTTTCTTTCTTTTTTCTTTCTTTCTTTTAACTAATCTCTATCTTTCTTTCTTTCTTACTGGTCTATCTTTCTTTCTAACTAATCTTTCTTTATTTCTTTATAACTAATCTTTTCTTTCTTTCTAACTAATCTTTCTTTCATTCTTTCTAACTAATCCATCCTTCTTTCTTTCTGACTAATCCATCTTTCTTTCTTTCTAACTAATCCATCTTTCTTTCTTTCTAACTAATCTTTCTTTCTTCTTTCTTTCTTTCTAACTAATCTTTCTTTCATTCTTTTTAACTAATCTTTCTTCTTTCTTTCTAACTAAACTTTCTTCTTTCTTTCTAACTAATCCATCTATCAAACTTCAAACTATTTTAAACTTCTTCAAACTCTCTGGTCTGGCTTTTTCAAGCCAACTTAAAGTTTGTCTCATCAAACTTTTTTCTAGTTAAGTTGGCTTGGAGAGCCAACTTACTGAAATCCTATTTAAACTTATTAAGTTGGCTTGGAGAGCCAACTTACTGAAATCCTATTTAAACTTATTATTATTATTATTATTAAGTTGGCTTGGAGAGCCAACTTACTGAAATCCTATTTAAACTTATTATTATTATTCTTCTTACTCAAATTTACAACTCTAACTCCTCCTAGAGCTTTAACTCCACATACTCCAAACTCGGCATGGACACTCAAACTGTTCTGACTCGGTGTGCTATATCTTTTCTAACTGATTGGACTTACAGTTTTCTTAAAAATTAATATTAAACATCATAAAATTCCCATAGACTTTCATTGCAGCATGTTCAAAATGAGCCAAGGCTACGGTGGCCCAGTAGTGCACAACATAAAAACTCAAATCTAAACTCCCTGAAGCCCTAGACTCAATTAAACTACCATTCAATGTACTAATAATCTATCTATCTTTCTAAATAATCTATCTATCTATCTATCTATCTATCTATCTATCTATCTATCTATCTATCTATCTATCTATCTTTCTAACTCTCTCTTTCTAACTCTCTATCTATCTAACTATCTATCTATCTATCTCTTTCTAACTAATCTTTCTTTCTTTCTAACTAATCTGTCTTTCTTTCTAACTAATCTATCTTTCTTTCTAACTAATCTATCTTTCTAACTAATCTATCTTTCTTTCTAACTAATCTATCTTTCTTTCTAACTAATCTATCTTTCTTTCTAACTAATCTATCTTTCTTTCTTTCTTTCTAACTTTCTAACTAATCTTTCTTTCTTTCTAACTAATCTATCTTTCTTTCTTTCTTTCTTTCTAACTAATCTTTCTTTCATTCTTTCTAACTAATCTTTTTTCTTTCTAACTAATCTATCTTTCTTTTTTCTAACTAATCTTTCTTTCTTTCTAACTAATCTGTCTTTCTTTCTAACTAATCTATCTTTCTTTTTTCTAACTAATCTTTCTTTCTTTCTAACTAATCTGTCTTTCTTTCTAACTAATCTATCTTTCTTTCTAACTAATCTATCTTTCTTTCTTTCTTTCTAACTTTCTAACTAATCTTTCTTTCTTTCTAACTAATCTATCTTTCTTTCTAACTAATCTTTCTTTCACTCTTTCTAACTAATCTTTTTTCTTTCTAACTAATCTGTCTTTCATTCTTTCTAACTAATCTTTCTTTCATTCTTTCTAACCAATCTTTTTTTCTTTCTAACTAATCTTTCTTCTTTCTTTCTTTCTTTCTTTCTTTCTTTCTTTCTTTATTTCTTTCTAACTAATCTTTCTTCTTTCTTTCTTTCTAACTAATCTTTCTTCTTTCTTTCTTTCTTTCTTTCTAACTAATCTTTCTTTCATTCTTTCTAACTAATCTTTTTTCTTTCTAACTAATCTATCTTTCTTTCTTTCAAACTAATCTTTCTTTCATTCTTTCTAACTAATCTTTCTTTCATTCTTTCTAACCAATCTTTCTTTCTTTCTAACTAATCTTTTTTTCTTTCTTTCTTTCTAACTAATCTGTCTTTCTTTCTTTCTTTCTTTCTTTCTAACTAATCTATCTTTCTTTCTTTCTTTCTTTCTAACTTTCTAACTAATCTTTCTTTCTTTCTAACTAATGTATCTTTCTTTCTAACTAATCTTTCTTTCACTCTTTCTAACTAATCTTTTTTCTTTCTAACTAATCTATCTTTCTTTCTTTCTAACTAATCTTTCTTCTTTCTTTCTTTCTTTCCTTCTTTCTTTCATTCTTTCTAACTAATCTTTCTTCTTTCTTTCTTTCTTTTTTTCTTTCTTTCTTTCTTTCTTTCTTTCTAACTAATCTTTCTTCTTTCTTTCTTTCTAACTAATCTTTCTTCTTTCTTTCTTTCTAACTAATCTTTCTTTCATTCTTTCTAACTAATCTTTTTTCTTTCTAACTAATCTATCTTTCTTTCTTTCAAACTAATCTTTCTTTCATTCTTTCTAACTAATCTTTCTTTCATTCTTTCTAACCAATCTTTCTTTCTTTCTAACTAATCTTTTTTTCTTTCTTTCTTTCTTTCTTTCTTTCTTTCTTTCTTTCTTTCTTTCTTTCTTTCTTTCTTCCTAACTAATCTTTCTTCTTTCTTTCTTTCTTTCTTTCTTTCTTTCTAACTAATCTTTCTTCTTTCTTTCTTTCTTTCTTTCTTTAATTCTTTCTTTCTTTCTTTCTAACTAACTAATCTTTCTTCTTTCTTTCTTTCTTTCTTACTAATCTTTCTTTCTTTCTTTCTTTCTTTCTTTATTTCTAACTAATCTTTCTTCTTTCTTACTTTCTAACTAATTTTTCTTTCTTTCTAACTAATCTTTCTTCTTTCTTTCTAACTAATCTATCTTTCTTTTTTCTAACTAATCTTTCTTTCTTTCTAACTAATCTGTCTTTCTTTCTAACTAATCTATCTTTCTTTCTAACTAATCTATCTTTCTTTCTTTCTTTCTAACTTTCTAACTAATCTTTCTTTCTTTCTAATTAATCTATCTTTCTTTCTAACTAATCTTTCTTTCACTCTTTCTAACTAATCTTTTTTCTTTCTAACTAATCTGTCTTTCATTCTTTCTAACTAATCTTTCTTTCATTCTTTCTAACCAATCTTTTTTTCTTTCTAACTAATCTTTCTTCTTTCTTTCTTTCTTTCTTTCTTTCTTTCTTTCTTTCTTTCTTTATTTCTTTATTTCTTTCTAACTAATCTTTCTTCTTTCTTTCTTTCTAACTAATCTTTCTTCTTTCTTTCTTTCTTTCTAACTAATCTTTCTTTCATTCTTTCTAACTAATCTTTTTTCTTTCTAACTAATCTATCTTTCTTTCTTTCAAACTAATCTTTCTTTCATTCTTTCTAACTAATCTTTCTTTCATTCTTTCTAACCAATCTTTCTTTCTTTCTAACTAATCTTTTTTTCTTTCTTTCTTTCTAACTAATCTGTCTTTCTTTCTTTCTTTCTTTCTTTCTAACTAATCTTTCTTTCTTTCTTTCTTTCTTTCTAACTTTCTAACTAATCTTTCTTTCTTTCTAACTAATGTATCTTTCTTTCTAACTAATCTTTCTTTCACTCTTTCTAACTAATCTTTTTTCTTTCTAACTAATCTATCTTTCTTTCTTTCTAACTAATCTTTCTTCTTTCTTTCTTTCTTTCTTTCTTTCTTTCTTTCATTCTTTCTAACTAATCTTTCTTCTTTCTTTCTTTCTTTCTTTCTTTCTTTCTTTCTTTCTTTCTAACTAATCTTTCTTCTTTCTTTCTTTCTAACTAATCTTTCTTCTTTCTTTCTTTCTTTCTAACTAATCTTTCTTTCTTTCTTTCAAACTAATCTTTCTTTCATTCTTTCTAACTAATCTTTCTTTCATTCTTTCTAACCAATCTTTCTTTCTTTCTAACTAATCTTTTTTTCTTTCTTTCTTTCTTTCTTTCTTTCTTTCTTTCTTTCTTTCTTTCTTCCTAACTAATCTTTCTTCTTTCTTTCTTTCTAACTAATCTTTCTTCTTTCTTTCTTTCTTTCTTTCTTTCTTTCTTTCTTTCTTTCATTCTTTCTTTCTTTCTTTCTAACTAACTAATCTTTCTTCTTTCTTTCTTTCTTTCTTACTAATCTTTCTTTCTTTCTTTCTTTCTTTCTAACTAATCTTTCTTCTTTCTTACTTTCTAACTAATTTTTCTTTCTTTCTAACTAATCTTTCTTCTTTCTTTCTTCTTTCTTTCTTTCTTTCTTTCTTTCTTTCTTTCTTTCTTTCTAACTAATCTTTCTTCTTTCTTTCTTTCTTTCTTTCTTTCTTTCTTTTTCTTTCTAACTAATCTTTCTTTCTTTCTAACTAATCTTCTTTCTTTCTTTCTTTCTTTCTTTCTTTCTTACTTTCTAACTAATCTTTCTTCTTTCTTTCTTTCTTTCTTTCTTTCTTACTTTCTAACTAATCTTTCTTTCTTTCTTTCTAACTAATCTTTCTTTCTTTCTTTCTCTCTTTCTAACTAATCTTTCTTCTTTCTTTCTTTCTTTCTTTCTTTATAACTAATCTTTCTTTCTAACTAATCTTTCTTCTTTCTTTCTTTCTTTCTTTCTTTCTTTCTTTCTTTCTTTCTTTCTAACTAATCTTTCTTCTTTCTTTCTTTCTTTCTTTCTTTCTTTCTTTCTTTCTTTCTTTCTTTCTAACTAATCTTTCTTTCTTTCTTTCTAACTAATCTTTCTTTCTTTCTTTCTTTCTTTCTTTCTTTCTTTCTTTCTAACTAATCTTTCTTTCTTTCTAACTAATCTTTCTTTCTTCCTAATATTTATTTCTTTTTTCTTTCTTTCTTTCTTTCTTTCTTTCTTCCTAATATTTCTTTCTTTTTTCTTTCTTTCTTTCTAACTAATCTTTCTTTCTTTCTTTCTTTCTTTCTTTCTTTCTTTCTTTCTTTCTTTTTTTCTTTCTTTCTTTCTAACTAATCTTTCCTTCTTTCTAACTAATCTTCTTTCTTTCTTTCTTTCTTTCTTTCTTTCTTTCTTTCTTACTTTCTAACTAATCTTTCTTCTTTCTTTCTTTCTTTCTTTCTTTCTTTCTTTCTAACTAATCTTTCTTTTTTTCTAACTAATCTTTCTTCTTTCTTTCTTTCTTTCTTTCTTTCTTTCTTCTTTCTTTCTTTCTTTCTTTTCTTTCTAACTAATCTTTCTTCTTTCTTTCTTTCTTTCTAACTAATCTTCTTTCTTTCTTTCTTTGTTTCTTTCTTTCTTTCTAACTAATCTTTCTTTCTTTCTTTCTTTCTTTCTTTCTTTCTTTCTTTCTAACTAATCTTTCTTTCTTTCTAATATTTATTTCTTTTTTCTTTCTTTCTTTCTTCCTAATATTTCTTTCTTCTTTCTTTCTTTCTAACTAATCTTTCTTTCTTTCTTTCTTTCTTTCTTTCTTTCTTTCTAACTAATCTTTCTTTCTTTCTAACTAATCTTCTTTCTTTCTTTCTTTCTTTCTTACTTTCTAACTAATCTTTCTTCTTTCTTTCTTTCTTTCTTTCTTTCTATCTAACTAATCTTTCTTTCTTTCTTTCTTTCTAACTAATCTTTCTTTCTTTCTTTCTCTCTTTCTAACTAATCTTTCTTCTTTCTTTCTTTCTTTCTTTCTTTCTTTCTTTCTTTCTTTATAACTAATCTTTCTTTCTAACTAATCTTTCTTCTTTCTTTCTTTCTTTCTAACTAATCTTTCTTTCTTTATAACTAATCTTTCTTCTTTCTTTCTTTCTCTTTCTTTCTAACTAATCTTTCTTCTTTCTTTCTTTCTTTCTTTCTTTCTTTCTTTCTTTCTTTCTTTCTTTCTAACTAATCTTTCTTTCTTTCTTTCTAACTAATCTTTCTTTCTTTCTTTCTTTCTTTCTTTCTTTCTTTATAACTAATCTTTCTTTCTTTATAACTAATCTTTCTTCTTTCTTTCTTTCTTTCTTTCTTTCTAACTAATCTTTCTTCTTTCTTTCTTTCTTTCTTTCTTTCTTTCTTTCTTTCTTTCTTTCTAACTAATCTTTCTTTCTTTCTTTATTTCTAACTAATCTTTCTTCTTTCTTTCTTTCTTTCTTTCTTTCTTTCTAACTAATCTTTCTTTCTTTCTAACTAATCTTTCTTTCTTTCTTTCTTTCTTTCTAACTAATCTTTCTTCTTTCTTTCTTTCTTTCTTTCTTTCTTTCTTTATTTATTTCTAACTAATCTTTCTTCTTTCTTTCTTTCTTTCTAACTAATCTTTCTTCTTTCTTTCTTTCTTTCTTTCTTTCTTTCTTTCTAACTAATCTTTCTTCTTTCTTTCTTTCTATATTTCTAACTAATCTTTCTTCTTTCTTTCTTTCTTTATTTCTAACTAATCTTTCTTTCTTTCTAAGTAATCCATCTTTCTTTCTTTCTTTCTAACTAGTCTTTCTTTCTTTCTTTCTAACTAATCTATCTATCTATCTATCTAAATAATCAATCTATCTATCTATCTATCTATCTTATCTATCTATCTATCTATCTATCTATCTATCTATCTATCTATCTATCTATCTACCTACCTATCTATCTATCTATCTATCTATCTATCTATCTATCTATCTATCTCTCTTTCTAACTAATCTCTCTTTCTTTCTTTCTAACTAATCTATCTTTCTTTCTTTCTAACTAATCTATCTTTCTTTCTTTCTAACTAATCTATCTATCTTTCTTTCTAACTAATCTATCTATCTTTCTTTCTTTCTAACTAATCATTCTTTCTTTCTTTCTAACTAATCTTTCTTTTTTTCTTACTGATCTATCTTTCTTTCTAACTAACTAATCTTTCTTTCTAACTGATCATCTTTTCTTTCTTTCTTTCTTTCTTTCTTTCTAACTAATCTTTCTTTCTTTCATTCTTTCTAACTAATCTTTCTTTCTAAGTAATCCATCTTTCTTTCTTTCTTTCTAACTAGTCTATCTTTCTTTCTAACTAATCTATCTTTCTTTCTTTTTAACTAATCTATCTATCTTTCTTTCTAACTAATCTATCTATCTTTCTTTCTTTTTAACTAATCTATCTATCTTTCTTTCTTTTTAACTAATCTATCTATCTATCTTTCTCTCTAAATAATCCTTTCTTTCTTTCTTTCTTTCTTTCTTTCTTTCTTTCTTTCTTACTGATCTATCTTTCTAACTAACTAATCTTTCTTTCTTTCTAACTAATCTTTCTTTTTGTAACTAATCTTTCTTTCTTTCTAACTAATCTTTCTTTCTTTCTAACAAATTTTTCTTTCTTTCTTTCTAACTAATCTTTCTTTCTTAATGATCTATCTTTCTTTCTAACTAACTAATCTTTCTTTCTAACTGATCATCTTTTCTTTCTTTCTTTCTTTCTTTCTAACTAATTTTCTTTCTTTCTTTCTAACTAATCTTTCTTTCTTTCTAACTAATTTTCTTTCTTTCTTTCTAACTAATCTTTTTTTCTTTCTAACTAATTATCTTTCGTTCTTTCTTTATAATTAATCTATCTCTCTTTATAAATAATCCATCTTTCTTTTTTGTTTCTTTCTTTCCAACTAATGTCTTTCTTTCTTACTGATCTATCTTTCTTTCTATCTTATCTTTCCTTTTTCTAACTAATCTTTCTTTCTTTATAACTAATCTTTCTTTCTTTTGACCTAATCTTTCTTTCTTTTTACCTAATCTTTCTTTCTTTTTACCTAATCTTTCTTTCTTTTTTCTTTCTTTCTTTCCAACTAATCTCTTTCTTTCTTTCTTTCTTACTGATCTATCTTTCTTTCTAACTAATCTTTCTTTATTTCTTTCTAACTAATCTTTTCTTTCTTTCTAACTAATCTTTCTTTCATTCTTTCTAACTAATCCATCCTTCTTTCTTTCTGACTAATCCATCTTTCTTTCTTTCTAACTAATCCATCTTTCTTTCTTTCTAACTAATCTTTCTTTCTTCTTTCTTTCTTTCTAACTAATCTTTCTTTCATTCTTTTTAACTAATCTTTCTTCTTTCTTTCTAACTAAACTTTCTTCTTTCTTTCTAACTAATCCATCTATCAAACTTCAAACTATTTTAAACTTCTTCAAACTCTCTGGTCTGGCTTTTTCAAGCCAACTTAAAGTTTGTCTCATCAAACTTTTTTCTAGTTAAGTTGGCTTGTGAGAGCCAACTTACTGAAATCCTATTTAAACTTATTATTATTATTATTAAGTTGGCTTGTGAGAGCCAACTTACTGAAATCCTATTTAAACTTATTATTATTATTATTATTATTATTATTATTCTTCTTCTGCCCCCTAAAATTTCTGACTCTAACTCCTCCTAGAGCTTTAACTCCACATACTCCAAACTCGGCACGGACACTCAAACTGTTCTCACTTAGTGTGCTATATCTTTTCTAACTGATCGGACTTACGGTTTTCCTAAAAATGACGATCGAAACTCGAAAAAAAACATTTGAAAATGCCATTGACTTAACATTGCGGAATGTTCAGACTGTCAAACTCCCCAACTGTCAAAATTTCAAATCTAAATCCCTTGAAGCCCTGGACTCAAACTGCCATTCTATACACTATATGAGCCATTGAGACTCATTTAAACTAATGAACTCATCAATGACACTTCTAACTATCTAATCTTAAACTCTTAAACTCATAATAAATTAATAAACTCTAAACTTGAACTCTTAGACTCATTTAAACTTATAAACTCTAAACTCATAAACTCTAAATTCATAAACCCATACTCTTATAAACTCTCATAAACTATTAAACTCATAAGTTAATAAACTCTGGACACTTACTCATTTAAACTTATAAACTCTAAACTCATAAATTAATCAACTCTGAACTCTTACTCATTTAAACTTAAAATCTCATGAATTTATACACTTATAAACTCATAAACATAGAAACTCATGAATTCATACACTAATGAACTCTCATGAATTCATACACTAATGAACTCTCATGAATTCATACACTAATGAACTCTCATGAATTCATACACTAATGAACTCAAACTCATAAATTAATAAACTCTGAACTCTTACTCATTTAAACTCATGAACTTATAAATGCATTAATTCATACACGTATGAACTCTCATGAATTCATACACTTATGAACTTTTAAACTCATAAATAGTTCACCATAGCAAACACCCAGAACACTCTAGCAACTGCATAGCAACCACCCAGAACACCCTAGAAACCAACTGAAATACCTTAGAACACCCTAGCAACACCATAGCAACCACCCACAATACCTTAGAACACCCTAGCAACCACATAATATACCTTAGAACACCCTAGCAACCACCCAGAACACCCTAGCAACCGCCCAAAATACCTTAGAACACCCTAGCAACCACCCAAAATGCCTTATAACACCCTAGCAACACCATAGCAACTAAAAAAAATATAAAAACTCCAAATAAAAACTCCACAGTAATTATCTGTTAAAAAATACACGCCGACATCACACACCCCTGATTGAGGCGTCAAATTGTGCGGATTATTTAGGAGAGGTGTGCTGTGACTTTTCTTAGCGATCGGGGGTACGGTGTTCGCCCCAGGGGCAAATAATTGGGTAAAAAAAATCCCATAGACTTAACACTGCCACAAACTTTGACGACACGTAGCACTGACCGATGATTTCTCAGAAACTTGTAATTTACCACATTTGATGAGGCTGGCAGGCTCTGTAAGAACATACCTCACAATGGGGTAAAAGTTGCACCCCTGGGGGGCAGGAGCTGCCCAAAGTTGCCCCATTGACTTACTATGGTGTAGGACGGCCCATGAAATGCATGCGTTTTTCCTACTATGGTAAATTGTATTGTGATTTTGTATTGAACATAGCTCTGGGTCACAGTGTCATAGAGACAAGGGGGCGGGCTCAATTTTCTCAGACGACCAATCAGTCTCTCAGGATCATTGTGAAGCTATCAAGCCACACCCTAGCAACCATTTAGAGCACCCTTAGCAACAACTCCCATAGACTTCCATTGAAAGAGATCGAAGGGATATCTCTGGACTGAATTGTCATAGAAACATGAGGGTGGTCTCGTTTGACTCGGGGCAGCAAACAGCCAATCATGAATCACCTCAACACTTCCTAGCCACGCCCTAGCAACCATTGTCGAGCACCTTAGCAACCAAAATCCAAAGAGGAATATCGTCCATTCTGAATGTCACAGAGGCATGGGAGTTGGTTTATATCATTCATACTGACAAGCAGCCTTTGGAGTTTCATGATTGGCAGCAGCAAAGCCACTCCCTAGCAACCAAACAGAGTACCCTAGCAACCATTTTGTAACAGCTATATCTCAGCATCAGAACATTGTATCGCGATAGGGGTTGGGTCTTTTGACTCATGCTAGCAAACAGGACTTTCAACATGCTTAACATGCTAGCTGTGAATAGCTACATGCTAATATTGATTAGCTAAGTGCTAAATCATGCCATGAACATTATAAAAACTCTATAGTAACCATAGATGAACACTACCAACCACCTAGTAACACCATAGCAACCACCCAGAATACCATAGCAACCACCTAAAACACACTAGCAACCGCCTAGCAACACCCTAGCAACCACCCAGAACACCCTAGCAACACCCTAGCAACCACCCAGAACACCCTAGCAACCACCCAGAATACCCTAGCAACCGCCTAGCAACACCCTAGCAACCACCTAGCAACACCCTAGCAACCACCCAGAACACCCTAGCAACCGCCTAGCAACACCCTAGCAACCACCCAGAACACCCTAGCAACCACCCAGAACACCATAGCAACCACCTAGAACACCCTAGCAACCGCCTAACAACCACCCAGAACACCCTAGCAACTACCTAGCAACCACCCAAAATACCTTAGAACACCCTAGCAACACCATAGCAACCAAACAAAATACCTTAGAACACCCTAACAACACCCTAGCAACCACCCAAAATACCTTAGAACATCCTAGCAACACTATAGCAACCACCCAGAACACCCTAGCAACCACTCAAAATACCTTAGCAACCGCCTAGCGACCACCCAGAACACCCTAGCAACCACCCAAAATACCTTAAAACATCCTAGCAACACCATAGCAACCACCCAGAACACCCTAGCAACCACCCAAAATACCTTAGAACACCCTAGCAACACCATAGCAACCACCCAGAACACCCTAGCAACTGCCTTGCAACCACCCAGAACACCATAGCAACCACCTAACAACCAACCAGAACACCCTAGCAACCACCCAGAACACCCTAGCAACTGCCTAACAACCACCCAGAACACCATAGCAACCCACTAGAAACACTGTAGCAACTTTAAATTACTTCAAACTATACTTTAAACTTTAAACTAATTTAAACTTCAAACTACTTTAAACTTTAAACTAAATTAAAATTCAAACTACTTTAAAATTCAAACTAATTTAAACTTTAAACTACTTTAAATTTCAAACTAATTTAAATTTTCAAACTAATTTAAACTTCTTCAAACTTTCTGTTCCAAACTTTCACAAGCCAACTTAAAGTTTGTCTCGACGAACTTTTTCTAGTTATTATTATTCTTCTGCCCCCTAAAATTTCTGACTCTAACTCCTCCTAGAGCTTTAACTCCACATACTCCAAACTCGGCACGGACACTCAAACTGTTCTCACTTAGTGTGCTATATCTTTTCTAACTGATCGGACTTACGGTTTTCCTAAAAATGACGATCGAAACTCGAAAAAAACCATTTGAAAATCCCATTGACTTAACATTGCGGAATGTTCAGACTGTCAAACTCCCCAACTGTCAAAATTTCAAATCTAAATCCCTTGAAGCCCTGGACTCAAACTGCCATTCTATACACTATATGAGCCATTGAGACTCATTTAAACTAATGAACTCATCAATGACACTTCTAACTATCTAATCTTAAACTCTTAAACTCATAATAAATTAATAAACTCTAAACTTGAACTCTTAGACTCATTTAAACTTATAAACTCTAAACTCATAAACTCTAAATTCATATACCCATACTCTTATAAACTCTCATAAACTATTAAACTCATAAGTTAATAAACTCTGGACACTTACTCATTTAAACTTATAAACTCTAAACTCATAAATTAATCAACTCTGAACTCTTACTCATTTAAACTTAAAATCTCATGAATTTATACACTTATAAACTCATAAACATAGAAACTCATGAATTCATACACTAATGAACTCTCATGAATTCATACACTAATGAACTCTCATGAATTCATACACTAATGAACTCTCATGAATTCATACACTAATGAACTCAAACTCATAAATTAATAAACTCTGAACTCTTACTCATTTAAACTTATAAAATCCAAACTCATAAATTCATACACTAATAAACTCATGAACTTATAAATGCATTAATTCATACACGTATGAACTCTCATGAATTCATACACTTATGAACTTTTAAACTCATAAATAGTTCACCATAGCAAACACCCAGAACACTCTAGCAACTGCATAGCAACCACCCAGAACACCCTAGAAACCAACTGAAATACCTTAGAACACCCTAGCAACACCATAGCAACCACCCACAATACCTTAGAACACCCTAGCAACCACATAATATACCTTAGAACACCCTAGCAACCACCCAGAACACCCTAGCAACCGCCCAAAATACCTTAGAACACCCTAGCAACCACCCAAAATGCCTTATAACACCCTAGCAACACCATAGCAACCACCCAAAATACCTTAGAACACCCTAGCAACACCCTAGCAACCACCAAAAATACCTTAGAACACCCTAGCAACCACCCGAAATACCTCAGAACATCCTAGCAACACCCTAGCAACCACCCAAAATACCTTAGAACACCATAGCAACACCATAGCAACCACCCAGAACACCCTAGCAACCACCCAAAATACCTTAGAACACCCTAGCAACCACCCAGAACACCCTAGCAACCACCCAAAATACCTTAGAACACCCTAGCAACCACCCAAAATAACTTAGAACACCCTAGCAACCACCCAAAATACCTTAGAACACCCTAGCAACACCATAGCAACCACCCAAAATACCTTAGAACACCCTAGCAACCACCAAAAATACATTACAACACCCTAGCAACACCCTAGCAACCACCCGAAATACCTCAGAACATCCTAGCAACACCCTAGCAACCACCCAAAATACCTTAGAACACCATTGCAACCACCCAAAATACCTTAGAACACCATAGCAACACCATAGCAACCACCCAAAATACCTTAGAACACCCTAGCAACACTCTAGCAACCACCAAAAATACCTTAGAACACCCTAGCAACACCCTAGCAACCACCCGAAATACCTCAGAACATCCTAGCAACACCCTAGCAACCACCCAAAATACCTTAAAACACCCTAGCAACCACCAAAAATACCTTAGAACACCCTAGCAACACCCTAGCAACCACCCGAAATACCTCGGAACATCCTAGCAACACCCTAGCAACCACCCAAAATACCTCAGAACACCCTAGCAACACCATAGCAACCGCCAAAATGCCTTAGAACACCATAGCAACCACACACAACACCCTAGCAACCACCTAAAATACCCTAGAACACCCTAGCAACCACCCAGAACACCCTAGCAACCACTCAAAATACCTTAGAAACCACCTAGCAACCCACTAGAAACACCCTTGCAACATTTAATTACTTGAAACTATACTTTAACCTTTAAACTACTTTGAACTTTAAACTATTTAAAACTTTAAACTACTTTAAACTAATTTAAACTTCAAACTACTTTAAAATTCAAACTTATTTAAACTTTAAACTACTTTAACTTTCAAACTAATTTAAACTTCAAACTACTTTAAAATTCAAACTAATTTAAACTTTAAATTAATTTAAACTATTTTAAACTTTAAACTAAGTTAAACTATAAACTACTTTAAACTAATTTAAACTTCAAACTAATTTAAACTTTAAACTAATTTAAACTTCAAACTACTTTAAACTTCTTCAAACTTTGCGGTCCAAACTTTCACAAGCCAACTTAAAGTTTGTCTCGACGAACTTTTTCTAGTTATTATTATTAAGTTGGCTTGGAGAGCCAACTTACTGAAATCCTATTTAAACTTATTAAGTTGGCTTGGAGAGCCAACTTACTGAAATCCTATTTAAACTTATTATTATTATTCTTCTTACTCAAATTTACAACTCTAACTCCTCCTAGAGCTTTAACTCCACATACTCCAAACTCGGCACAGACACTCAAACTGTTCTGACTCGGTGTGCTATATCTTTTCTAACTGATCGGTCTTACAGATTTCTTAAAAATTAATATTAAACATCATAAAATTCCCATAGACTTTCATTGCAGCATGTTCAAAATGAGCCAAGGCTACGGTGGCCCAGTAGTGCACAACATAAAAACTCAAATCTAAACTCCCTGAAGCCCTAGACTCAATTAAACTACCATTCAATGTACTAATAAACTTCTATCTATCTATCTATCTATCTATCTATCTGTCTATCTGTCTATCTGTCTATCTATCTATCTATCTATCTATCTATCTGTCTATCTATCTATCTATCTATCTATCTGTCTATCTATCTATCTATCTATCTATCTATCTATCTATCTAATCTATCTATCTTTCTAACTAATCTATCTATCTATCTATCTATCTATCTATCTATCTTTCTTTCTTTCTTTCTATCTATCTATCTATCTATCTATCTATCTATCTATCTATCTATCTATCTAATCTCTCTTTCTTTCTTTCTTTCTTTCTTTCTTTCTTTCTAACTAATCTTTCTAACTAATCCATCTTTCTTTTTTCTTTCTTTCTTTCCAACTAATCTCTTTCTTTCTTTCTTTCTTTCTTTCTAACTAATCTTTCTTTATTTCTTTCTAACTAATCCATCATTCTTTCTTTCTAACTAATCTTTCTTTCTTTCTTTCTAACTAATCTTTCTTTCTTTCTAACTAATCTTTCTTTCTTTCTTTCTAACTAATCTCTCTTTCTTTCTTTCTGACTAATCCATCTTTCTTTTTTCTTTCTTTCTTTCCAACTAATCTCTTTCTTTCTTTCTTTCTTTCTTTCTTTCTTTCTTTCTTTCTAACTAATATTTCTTTATTTCTTTCTGACTAATCCATCTTTATTTTTTCTTTCTTTCCAACTAATCTCTTTCTTTCTTTCTTTCTTTCTTTCTTTCTTTCTTTCTAACTAATCCATCATTCTTTCTTTCTAACTAATCTTTCTTTCTTTTGTTCTAACTAATCTTTCTTTCTTTCTTTCTAACTAATCTTTCTTTCTTTCTTTCTAACTAATCTCTCTTTCTTTCTTTCTAACTAATCTCTCTTTCTTTCTTTCTTTCTAACTAATCTTTCTTTCTTTCTTTCTTTCTAACTAATCTTTCTTTCTAACTAATCTTTCTTTTTTTCTTTCTAACTAATCCATCATTCTTTCTTTCTGACTAATCCATCTTTCTTTTTTCTTTCTTTCTTTCCAACTAATCTCTTTCTTTCTTTCTTTCTAACTAATCTTTCTTTATTTCTTTCTAACTAATCCATCATTCTTTCTTTCTAACTAATCTTTCTTTCTTTCTTTCTAACTAATCTTTCTTTCTTTCTTTCTAACTAATCTTTCTTTCTTTCTTTCTAACTAATCCATCATTCTTTCTTTCTGACTAATCCATCTTTCTTTTTTCTTTCTTTCTTTCCAACTAATCTCTTTCTTTCTTTCTTTCTTTCTAACTAATCTTTCTTTATTTCTTTCTAACTAATCCATCATTCTTTCTTTCTAACTAATCTTTCTTTCTTTCTTTCTAACTAATCTTTCTTTCTTTCTTTCTAACTAATCCATCAATCTTTCTTTCTAACTAATCTCTCTTTCTTTCTTTCTAACTAATCTCTCTTTCTTTCTTTCTAACTAATCTTTCTTTCTTTCTTTCTTTCTAACTAATCTTTCTTTCTTTCTTTCTAACTAATCCATCATTCTTTCTTTCTAACTAAGCTCTCTTTCTTTCTTTCTAACTAATCTCTCTTTCTTTCTTTCTAACTAATCTTTCTTTCTTTCTTTCTTTCTAACTAATCCATCATTCTTTCTTTCTGACTAATCCATCTTTCTTTTTTCTTTCTTTCTTTCCAACTAATCTCTTTCTTTCTTTCTTTCTTTCTAACTAATCTTTCTTTCTTTCTAACTAATCCATCATTCTTTCTTTCTAACTAATCTCTCTTTCTTTCTTTCTAACTAATCTCTCTTTCTTTCTTTCTAACTAATCTTTCTTTCTTTCTTTCTAACTAATCTTTCTTTCTTTCTTTCTAACTAATCTTTCTTTCTTTCTTTCTAACTAATCCATCATTCTTTCTTTCTGACTAATCCATCTTTCTTTTTTCTTTCTTTCTTTCCAACTAATCTCTTTCTTTCTTTCTTTCTTTCTAACTAATCTTTCTTTATTTCTTTCTAACTAATCCATCATTCTTTCTTTCTAACTAATCTTTCTTTCTTTCTTTCTAACTAATCTTTCTTTCTTTCTTTCTAACTAATCCATCATTCTTTCTTTCTAACTAATCTCTCTTTCTTTCTTTCTAACTAATCTCTCTTTCTTTCTTTCTAACTAATCTTTCTTTCTTTCTTTCTTTCTAACTAATCTTTCTTTCTTTCTTTCTAACTAATCCATCATTCTTTCTTTCTAACTAATCTCTCTTTCTTTCTTTCTAACTAATCTTTTTTTCTTTCTTTCTTTCTAACTAATCCATCATTCTTTCTTTCTGACTAATCCATCTTTCTTTTTTCTTTCTTTCTTTCCAACTAATCTCTTTCTTTCTTTCTTTCTTTCTAACTAATCTTTCTTTCTTTCTAACTAATCTCTCTTTCTTTCTTTCTAACTAATCTTTCTTTCTTTCTTTCTAACTAATCTTTCTTTCTTTCTTTCTAACTAATCCATCATTCTTTCTTTCTAACTAATCTCTCTTTCTTTCTTTCTAACTAATCTCTCTTTCTTTCTTTCTAACTAATCTTTCTTTCTTTCTTTCTTTCTTTCTTTCTTTCTTTCTAACTAATCCATCATTCTTTCTTTCTGACTAATCCATCTTTCTTTTTTTTCTTTCTTTCTTTCTTTCTTTCTTTCTTTCTTTCTTTCTAACTAATCTTTCTTTATTTCTTTCTAACTAATCTTTTCTTTCTTTCTAACTAATCCATCTTTCTTTTTTCTTTCTTTCTTTCCAACTAATCTCTTTCTTTCTTTCTTTCTTTCTAACTAATCTCTCTTTCTTTCTTTCTAACTAATCTTTCTTTCTTTCTAACTAATCTATCTTTCTTTCTTTCTAACTAATCTTTCTTTCTTTCTTTCTAACTAATCTTTCTTTCTTTCTTTCTAACTAATCTTTCTTTCTTTCTAACTAATTATCTTTCTTTCTTTCTTTATAATTAATCTATCTTTCTTTGTAACTAATCCATCTTTCTTTTTTCTTTCTTTCTTTCCAACTAATCTCTTTCTTTCTTTCTTTCTTTCTTTCTTTCTTTCCAACTAATCTCTTTCTTTCTTTCTTTCTTTCTTTCTTTCTTTCTTTCTTTATTTCTTTCTTTCTTACTGATCTATCTTTCTTTCTATCTTATCTTTCTTTTTTTCTAACTAATCTTTCTTTCTTTCTTTCTTTCTAATTATCTTTCTTTCTTTCTTTCTTTATAATTAATCTTTCTTTCTTTTTACCTAATCTTTCTTTCTTTCTTTCCAACTAATCTCTTTCTTTCTTTCTTTCTTTCTTACTGATCTATCTTTTTTTTCTATCTTATCTTTCTTTCTGTCTTTCTAACTAATCTTTCTTTCTTTCTTCCTTTTTAACTAATCCATCATTCTTTCTTTCTGACTAATCCATCTTTCTTTTTTCTTTCTTTCTTTCCAACTAATCTCTTTCTTTCTTTCTTTCTTTCTTTCTTTCTTTCTTTCTTTCTTTCTAACTAATCTTTCTTTATTTCTTTCTAACTAATCTTTTCTTTCTTTCTAACTAATCTTTCTTTCTTTCTTTCTTTCTAACTAATCCATCATTCTTTCTTTCTAACTAATCCATCTTTCTTTTTTCTTTCTTTCTTTCCAACTAATCTCTTTCTTTCTTTCTTTCTAACTGATCTATCTTTCTTTCTATATTTTCTTTCTTTTTTCTAGCTAATCTTTCTTTCTTTCTTTCTTTCTTTCTAATTATCTTTCTTTCTTTTTTCTTTCTTTCCAACTAATCTCTTTCTTTCTTTTTGTTTCTTTCTTTCTTACTGATCTATCTTTCTTTCAATCTTATCTTTCTTTCTGTCTTTCTTTCTTTCTGTCTTTCTAACTAATCTTTCTTTATTTCTTTCTAACTAATCTTTTCTTTCTAACTAACTAATCTTTCTTTCTTTCTAACTAATCTTTTCTTTCTAACTAACTAATCTTTCTTTCTTTCTTTCTTTCTTTCTAACTAATCCATCATTTTTTCTTTCTAACTAATCCATCTTTCTTTTTTCTTTCTTTCCAACTAATCTCTTTCTTTCTTTCTTTCTTTCTTTCTTTCTTACTGATCTATCTTTCTTTCTATATTTTCTTTCTTTTTTTCTAACTAATCTTTCTTTCTAATTATCTTTCTTTCTTTTTACCTAATCTTTCTTTCTTTTATCTTTCTTTCTTTCCAACGAATCTCTTTCTTTCTTTTTGTTCCTTTCTTTCTTACTGATCTATCTTTCTTTCTGTCTTATCTTTCTTTCTGTCTTTCTAACTAATCTTTCTTTATTTCTTTCTAACTAATCTTTTCTTTCTTTCTAACTAATCTTTCTTTCTTTCTAACTAATCCATCCTTCTTTCTTTCTTACTGATCTATCTTTCTTTCTATATTATCTTTCTTTTTTCTAATTAATCTTTCTTTCTTTCTTTCTAACTAATCTTTCTTTCTTTCTAACTAATCTATCTTTCTTTCTTTCTAACTAATCTTTCTTTCTTTCTTTCTTTCTTTCTTTCTAACTAATCTTTCTTTCTTTCTAACTAATCTATCTTTCTTTCTTTCTAACTAATCTTTCTTTCTTTCTAACTAATCTTTCTTTCTTTCTTTCTTTCTTTCTAACTAATCTTTCTTTCTTTCTAACTAATCTATCTTTCTTTCTTTCTAACTAATCTTTCTTTCTTTCTAACTAATCTTTCTTTCTTTCTAACTAATCTTTCTTTCTTTCTTTCTAACTAATCTATCTTTCTTTCTAACTAATCTTTCTTTCTTTCTAACTAATTATCTTTCTTGCTTTCTAACTAATCTTTCTTTCTTTCTAACTAATCTATCTTTCTTTCTTTCTAACTAATCTTTCTTTCTTTCTTTCTAACTAATCTCTCTTTCTTACTTTCTAACTAATCTTTCTTTCTTTCTAACTAATCTTTCTTTCTTTCTAACTAATCTTTCTTTCTTTCTTTCTAACTAATCTTTCTTTCTTTCTAACTAATCTATCTTTCTTTCTTTCTAACTAATCTTTCTTTCTTTCTTTCTAACTAATCTTTCTTTCTTTCTAACTAATTATCTTTCTTTCTTTCTTTCTTTATAATTAATCTATCTTTCTTTGTAACTAATCCATCTTTCTTTTTTCTTTCTTTCTTTCCAACTAATCTCTTTCTTTCTTTCTTTCTTACTGATCTATCTTTCTTTCTATCTTATCTTTCTTTTTTTCTAACTAATCTTTCTTTCTTTCTATCTTTCTAATTATCTTTCTTTCTTTCTTTATAATTAATCTTTCTTTCTTTTTACCTAATCTTTCTTTCTTTCCAACTAATCTCTTTCTTTCTTTCTTTCTTTCTTACTGATCTATCTTTTTTTTCTATCTTATCTTTCTTTCTGTCTTTCTAACTAATCTTTCTTTCTTTCTTTCTTTCTTTCTAACTAATCCATCATTCTTTCTTTCTGACTAATCCATCTTTCTTTTTTCTTTCTTTCTTTCCAACTAATCTCTTTCTTTCTTTCTTTCTTTCTAACTAATCCATCATTCTTTCTTTCTGACTAATCCATCTTTCTTTTTTCTTTCTTTCTTTCCAACTAATCTCTTTCTTTCTTTCTTTCTTTCTAACTAATCTTTCTTTCTTTCTAACTAATCTATCTTTCTTTCTTTCTAACTAATCTTTCTTTCTTTCTAACTAATCTTTCTTTCTTTCTTTCTAACTAATCTTTCTTTCTTTCTAACTAATCTTTCTTTCTTTCTTTCTAACTAATCTTTCTTTCTTTCTAACTAATCTATCTTTCTTTCTTTCTAACTAATCTTTCTTTCTTTCTAACTAATCTTTCTTTCTTTCTAACTAATCTTTCTTTCTTTCTAACTAATCTATCTTTCTTTCTAACTAATCTTTCTTTCTTTCTAACTAATCTTTCTTTCTTTCTAACTAATTATCTTTCTTTCTTTCTAACTAATCTTTCTTTTTTTCTAACTAATCTATCTTTCTTTCTTTCTAACTAATCTTTCTTTCTTTCTTTCTAACTAATCTCTCTTTCTTTCTTTCTTTCTAACTAATCTTTCTTTCTTTCTAACTAATCTATCTTTCTTTCTTTCTAACTAATCTTTCTTTCTTTCTAACTAATCTTTCTTTCTTTCTTTCTAACTAATCTTTCTTTCTTTCTAACTAATCTATCTTTCTTTCTTTCTAACTAATCTTTCTTTCTTTCTTTCTAACTAATCTTTCTTTTTTTCTAACTAATTATCTTTCTTTCTTTCTTTCTTTCTTTATAATTAATCTATCTTTCTTTGTAACTAATCCATCTTTCTTTTTTCTTTCTTTCTTTCCAACTAATCTCTTTCTTTCTTTCTTTCTTTCTTACTGATCTATCTTTCTTTCTATCTTATCTTTCTTTTTTTCTAACTAATCTTTCTTTCTTTCTTTCTTTCTAATTATCTTTCTTCCTTTCTTTATAATTAATCTTTCTTTCTTTTTACCTAATCTTTCTTTCTTTCTTCCCAACTAATCTCTTTCTTTCTTTCTTTCTTTCTTACTGATCTATCTTTTTTTTCTATCTTATCTTTCTTTCTGTCTTTCTAACTAATCTTTCTTTCTTTCTTTCTTTCTTTCTAACTAATCCATCATTCTTTCTTTCTGACTAATCCATCTTTCTTTTTTCTTTCTTTCTTTCCAACTAATCTCTTTCTTTCTTTCTTTCTTTCTTTCTAACTAATCTTTCTTTCTTTCTTTCTAACTAATCTTTCTTCTGTCTTTCTTTTTAACTAATATTTCTTCTTTCTTTCTTTCTTTCTAACTAATATTTCTTCTTTCTTTCTTTCTTTCTAACTAATATTTCTTCTTTCTTTCTTTCTTTCTTTCTTTCTTTCTTTCTTTCTTTCTTTCTAACTAATATTTCTTCTTTCTTTCTTTCTAACTAATCTTTCTTTCTTTCTTTCTAACTAATATTTCTTTCTTTATCTCTTTTTAAACTAATCTTTCTTTCTTTCTTTCTTTCTAACTAATCTTTCTTTCTTTCTAACTAATCTTTCTTTTAGTGAAACCAATCTTTCTGTCTATCTAACTAATCTTTCTTTTCTTTTCTAACTAATCTATCTATCCGACTTCAAACTACTTTAAACTTCTTCAAACTCTCTGGTCTGGCTTTTTCAAGCCAACTTAAAGTTTGTCTCATCAAACTTTTTTCTAGTTATTATTATTCTTCTTACTCAAATTTACAACTCTAACTCCTCCTAGAGCTTTAACTCCACATACTCCAAACTCGGCATGGACATGGATCTTTCTTTCTAACTAATCCTTCTTTCTGTCTTTCTTTCTAACTAATCTATCTTTTTAACTAATCTATCTTTCTAAATAATCTATCTATCTAACTAATCTATCTATCTTTCTAATTAATCTATCTATCTATCGATCTTTCTTTCTAACTAATCTATTTATCTTTCTAACTAATCTATCTATCTATCTATCTATCTATCTATCTATCTATCTATCTATCTCTATCTATCTATCTATCTATCTTATCTATCTTTCTAAATAATCTATCTATCTATCTTTCTAACTAATCTATCTATCTATCTTTCTAACTAATATATCTATCTATCTATATTTCTATCTATCTATCTATCTATCTATCTATCTATCTATCTATCTATCTATCTATCTATCTATCTATCTATCTATCTTTATTTCTTTCTAACTAATCTTTTCTTTCTTTCTAACTAATCTTTCTTTCTTTCTTTCTTTCTTTCTTTCTTTCTTTCTTTCTTTCTTTCTTTCCTTCCTTCTAACTAATCCATCCTTCTTTCTTTCTTACTGATCTATCTTTCTTTCTGTCTTTCTAACTAATCTTTCTTTATTTCTTTCTAACTAATCTTTTCTTTTTTTCTAACTAATCTTTCTTTCTTTCTTTCTAATTATCTTTCTTTCTTTTTACCTAATCTTTCTTTCTTTTTCTTTCTTTCTTTCCAACTAATCTCTTTCTTTCTTTCTTTCTTTCTTTCTTTCTTTCTTTCTTTCTTTCTTACTGATCTATCTTTCTTTCTATCTTATCTTTCTTTCTGTCTTTCTAACTAATCTTTCTTTATTTCTTTCTAACTGATCTTTTCTTTCTTTCTAACTAATCTTTCTTTCTTTCTTTCTTTCTTTCTTTCTTTCTTTCTTTCTTTCTTTCTTTCTTTCTTTCTTTCTTTCTAACTAATCCATCATTCTTTCTTTCTGACTAATCCATCTTTCTTTCTTTCTAACTAATCTTTCTTTCATTCTTTCTAACTAATCTTTCTTTCTTTCTTTCTAAGTAATCCATCTTTCTTTCTTTCTAACTAATCTATCTTTCTTTCTTTTTAACTAATCTATCTATCTTTCTTTCTAACTAATCTATCTATCTTTCTTTTTAACTAATCTATCTATCTTTCTTTCTAACTAATCTATCTATCTTTCTTTTTAACTAATCTATCTATCTTTCTTTCTTTTTAACTAATCTATCTTTCTTTCTTTCTTTCTAACTAATCTTTCTTTCTAACTAATCTTTCTTTCTTTCTTTCTTTCTTACTGATCTATCTTTCTAACTAACTAATCTTTCTTTCTTTCTAACTAATCTTTCTTTCTTTCTAACTAATCTTTCTTTCTTTTGTAACTAATCTTTCTTTCTTTCTAACTAATCTTTCTTTCTTTCTAACTAATCTTTCTTTCTTTCTTACTGATCTATCTTTCTTTCTAACTAACTAATCTTTTTCTAACGGATGATCTTTTCTTTCTTTCTTTCTTTCTTTCTTTCTTTCTTTCTTTCTTTCTTTCTTTCTAACTAATCTTTCTTTCTTTCATTCTTTCTAACTAATCTTTCTTTCTTTCTAAGTAATCCATCTTTCTTTCTTTCTTTCTAACTAGTCTTTCTTTCTTTTTAACTAATCTATCTATCTTTCTTTCTTTTTAACTAATCTATATATCTTTCTTTCTAACTAATCTATCTATCTTTCTTTCTTTTTAACTAATCTATCTATCTATCTTTCTTTTTAACTAATCTATCTATCTATCTATCTATCTTTCTTTCTAACTAATCCTTCTTTCTTTCTTTCTAACTAATCTTTCTTTCTTTCTTTCTTTCTTTCTTTCTTTCTAACTAATCTTTCTTCTCTCTTTCTTCTTTCTTTCTTTCTTTCTTTCTTCTCTCTGTCTTCTTTCTTTCTTTCTTTCTTCTCTCTGTCTTCTTTCTTTCTTTCTTTCTTTCTTTCTTTCTTTTCTCTCTAACTAATCTTTTTTCTTTCTTTCTTTCTTTCTTTCTTTCTTTCTTTCTTTCTTTCTTTCTTTCTTTCTAACTAATCTTTCTTTCTTCCTAATATTTCTTTCTTTTTTCTTTCTTTATTTCTTTCTTTCTTTCTTTCTTTCTTTCTAACTAATCTTTCTTCTTTCTTTCTTTCTTCATAATATTTCTTTTTTTTTCTTTCTTTCTTTCTAACTAATCTTTCTTTCTTTCTTTCTTTCTTTCTTTCTGTCTTTCTTTCTAACTAATATTCTTTCTTTCTTTCTTTCTTTCTTTCTTTCTTTCTTTCTTTCTAACTAATCTTTCTTTCTTTCTTTCTAACTAATCTTTCTTTCTTTCTTCCTTTCTTTCTTTCTTTCTTTCTAACTAATCTTTCTTTCTTTCTTTCTTTCTTTCTTTCTAACTAATCTTCTTTCTTTCTTTCTTTCTTACTTTCTAACTAATCTTTCTTCTTTCTTTCTTTCTTTCTTTCTTTCTTTCTTTCTTTCTTTCTTTCTTTCTTTCTTTCTTTCTTTCTAACTAATCTTTCTTTCTTTCTAACTAATCTTTCTTCTTTCCTTCTTTCTTTCTTTCTCTCTAACTAATCTTTCTTCTTTCTTTCTTTCTTCCTTTATTTCTTTCTTTCTTTCTTTCTTTCTTTATAACTAATCTTTCTTTCTTTCTAACTAATCTTTCTTCTTTCTTTCTTTCTTTCTAACTAATCTTTCTTTCTTTCTAACTAATCTTTTTTTCTTTCTTTCTTTCTTTCTTTCTTTCTTTCTTTCTTTCTTTCTTTCTTTCTTTCTTCCTAACTAATCTTTCTTCTTTCTTTCTTTCTTTCTTTCTTTCTAACTAATCTTTCTTCTTTCTTTCTTTCTTTCTTTCTTTCTTTAATTCTTTCTTTCTTTCTTTCTAACTAACTAATCTTTCTTCTTTCTTTCTTTCTTTCTTACTAATCTTTCTTTCTTTCTTTCTTTCTTTCTTTCTTTCTTTATTTCTAACTAATCTTTCTTCTTTCTTACTTTCTAACTAATTTTTCTTTCTTTCTAACTAATCTTTCTTCTTTCTTTCTAACTAATCTATCTTTCTTTTTTCTAACTAATCTTTCTTTCTTTCTAACTAATCTGTCTTTCTTTCTAACTAATCTATCTTTCTTTCTAACTAATCTATCTTTCTTTCTTTCTTTCTAACTTTCTAACTAATCTTTCTTTCTTTCTAATTAATCTATCTTTCTTTCTAACTAATCTTTCTTTCACTCTTTCTAACTAATCTTTTTTCTTTCTAACTAATCTGTCTTTCATTCTTTCTAACTAATCTTTCTTTCATTCTTTCTAACCAATCTTTTTTTCTTTCTAACTAATCTTTCTTCTTTCTTTCTTTCTTTCTTTCTTTCTTTATTTCTTTATTTCTTTCTAACTAATCTTTCTTCTTTCTTTCTTTCTAACTAATCTTTCTTCTTTCTTTCTTTCTTTCTAACTAATCTTTCTTTCATTCTTTCTAACTAATCTTTTTTCTTTCTAACTAATCTATCTTTCTTTCTTTCAAACTAATCTTTCTTTCATTCTTTCTAACTAATCTTTCTTTCATTCTTTCTAACCAATCTTTCTTTCTTTCTAACTAATCTTTTTTTCTTTCTTTCTTTCTAACTAATCTGTCTTTCTTTCTTTCTTTCTTTCTAACTAATCTTTCTTTCTTTCTTTCTTTCTTTCTAACTTTCTAACTAATCTTTCTTTCTTTCTAACTAATGTATCTTTCTTTCTAACTAATCTTTCTTTCACTCTTTCTAACTAATCTTTTTTCTTTCTAACTAATCTATCTTTCTTTCTTTCTAACTAATCTTTCTTCTTTCTTTCTTTCTTTCTTTCATTCTTTCTAACTAATCTTTCTTCTTTCTTTCTTTCTTTCTTTCTTTCTTTCTTTCTTTCTTTCTTTCTAACTAATCTTTCTTCTTTCTTTCTTTCTAACTAATCTTTCTTCTTTCTTTCTTTCTTTCTAACTAATCTTTCTTTCTTTCTTTCAAACTAATCTTTCTTTCATTCTTTCTAACTAATCTTTCTTTCATTCTTTCTAACCAATCTTTCTTTCTTTCTAACTAATCTTTTTTTCTTTCTTTCTTTCTTTCTTTCTTTCTTTCTTTCTTTCTTTCTTCCTAACTAATCTTTCTTCTTTCTTTCTTTCTAACTAATCTTTCTTCTTTCTTTCTTTCTTTCTTTCTTTCTTTCTTTCTTTCTTTCTTTCATTCTTTCTTTCTTTCTTTCTAACTAACTAATCTTTCTTCTTTCTTTCTTTCTTTCTTACTAATCTTTCTTTCTTTCTTTCTTTCTTTCTAACTAATCTTTCTTCTTTCTTACTTTCTAACTAATTTTTCTTTCTTTCTAACTAATCTTTCTTCTTTCTTTCTTCTTTCTTTCTTTCTTTCTTTCTTTCTTTCTTTCTTTCTTTCTTTCTTTCTAACTAATCTTTCTTCTTTCTTTCTTTCTTTCTTTCTTTCTTTCTTTTTCTTTCTAACTAATCTTTCTTCTTTCTTTCTTTCTTTCTTTCTTTCTAACTAATCTTTCTTCTTTCTTTCTTTCTAACTAATCTTTCTTTCTTTCTTTCTCTTTCTTTCTAACTAATCTTTCTTTATTTCTTTCTTTCTAACTATTCTTTCTTTCTTTCTTTCTAACTAATCTTTCTTTTTTCTTTCTTTCTTTCTTTCTTTCTTTCTAACTAATCTTTCTTTCTTTCTTTCTTTCTTTCTTTCTTTCTAACTAATCTTTCTTTCTTCTTTCTTTCTTTCTTTCTTTCTTTCTTTCTTTCTTTCTTTCTTCCTTTCTAACTAATCTTTCTTCTTTCTTTCTTTCTTTCTTTATTTCTTTCTTTCTTTCTTTCTTTCTAACTAATCTTTCTTCTTTCTTTCTTTCTAACTAATCTTTCTTCTTTCTTTCTTTCTCTCTTTCTAGCTAATCTTTCTTCCTTTTTTAGCGAATATTTCTTCTTTCTTTTCTTTCTAACTAATATTTCTTCTTTCTTTCTTTCTTTCTTTCTTTCTTTCTAACTAATCTTTCTTCTTTCTTTCTTTCTTTCTTTCTTTCTAACTAATCTTTCTTTATTTCTTTCTTTCTTTCTTTCTTCTTTCTTTCTTTCTTTCTTTCTTTCTTTCTTTCTTTCTAACTAATCTTTCTTCTTTCTTTCTTTCTTTCTTTCTTTCCAACTAATCTTTCTTCTTTCTTTCTTTCTTTCTTTCTTTCTTTCTTTCTTTCTTTCTTTCTTTCTTCCTTTCTAACTAATCTTTCTTCTTTCTTTCTTTCTTTCTTTCTTTCTTTCTTTCTTTCTTTCTTTCTTTCTTTCTTTCTAACTAATCTTTCTTCTTTCTTTCTTTCTAACTAATCTTTCTTCTTTCTTTCTTTCTCTCTTTCTAACTAATCTTTCTTCTTTCTTTCTTTCTTTCTTTCTTTCTTTCTTTCTTTCTAACTAATCTTTCTTCTTTCTTTCTTTCTCTCTTTCTAACTAATCTTTCTTCTTTCTTTCTTTCTTTCTAGCTAATCTTCTTTCTTTCTTTCTTTCTTTCTTTCTTTCTTTCTTTCTTTCTTTCTTTCTTTCTAACTAATCTTTCTTCTTTCTTTCTTTCTTTTTCTTTCTTTCTTTCTTTCTTTCTTTCT
The DNA here is from genome assembly GCA_030578255.1 of Tiaroga cobitis. Classification (NCBI taxonomy): domain Eukaryota; kingdom Metazoa; phylum Chordata; class Actinopteri; order Cypriniformes; family Leuciscidae; genus Tiaroga; species Tiaroga cobitis. The sequence continues at coordinate 1,771,747 of JAROOI010000035.1, read as the reverse complement.
TTCTTTCTTTCTTTCTTTCTAACTAATCTTTCTCCTTTCTTTCTTTCTTTCTAACTAATCTTTCTTCTTTCTTTCTTTCTAACTAATCTTTCTTCTTTCTTTCTTTCTTTCTTTCTTTCTTTCTTTCTTTCTTTCTTTCTTTCTAACTAATCTTTCTTCTTTCTTTCTTTTTTCTTTCTAACTAATCTTTCTTTCTTCCTTTTTTTCTTTCTAACTAATCTTTCTTCTTTCTTTTTTCTTTCTTTCTTTTTAACTAATCGTTCTTTCTTTATCTCTTTTTAAACTCATCTTTCTTTCTTTCTTTCTTTCTAACTAATCTTTCTTTCTTTCTTACTGATCTATCTTTCTTTCTAACTAACTAATCTTTCTTTCTAACTGATCATCTTTTCTTTCTTTCTTTCTTTCTTTCTAACTAATTTTCTTTCTTTCTTTCTAACTAATCTTTCTTTCTTTCATTCTTTCTAACTAATCTTTCTTTCTTTCTAAGTAATCCATCTTTCTTTCTTTCTAACTAGTCTTTCTTTCTTTCTAACTAATCTATCTTTCTTTCTTTTTAACTAATCTATCTATCTTTCTTTTTAACTAATCTATCTATCTTTCTTTCTTTTCAACTAATCTATCTATCTTTCTTTCTTTTTAACTAATCTATCTATCTTTCTTTCTAACTAATCCTTCTTTCTTTCTAACTAATCTTTCTTTCTTTCTTTCTTTCTTTCTTTCTTTCTTTCTTACTGATCTATCTTTCTAACTAACTAATCTTTCTTTCTTTCTAACTAATCTTTCTTTCATTTGTAACTAATTCTTCTTTCTTTCTAACTGTTTCTTTCTTTCTAACTAATTTTTCTTTCTTTCTTTCTAACTAATCTTTCTTTCTTTCTTACTGATCTATCTTTCTTTCTAACTGATCATCTTTTCTTTCTTTCTTTCTTTCTTTCTTTCTTTCTTTCTTTCTTTCTTTCTTTTTAACCAATTTTCTTTCTTTCTTTCTAACTAATCTTTCTTTCTTTCTAACTAATCTTTCTTTCTTTCTAACTAATCTATCTTTCTTTCTTTCTGACTAATCTTTCTTTTTTCTTTCTAACTAATCTTTCTTTCTTTCTTTCTAACTAATCTTTCTTTTTTTCTTTCTAACTAATTATCTTTCTTTCTTTCTTTATAATTAATCTATCTTTCTTTTTTCTTTCTTTCTTTCCAACTAATGTCTTTCTTTCTTTCTTTCTTTCTTACTGATCTATCTTTCTTTCTATCTTATCTTTCTTTTTTTCTAACTAATCTTTCTTTCTTTCTTTTTACCTAATCTTTCTTTATTTTTACCTAATCTTTCTTTCTTTTTACCTAATCTTTCTTTCTTTTTCTTTCTTTCCAACTAATCTTTCTTTCTTCTTTCTTCCTGATCTATCTTTCTTTCTATCTTATATTTCTTTCTGTCTTTCTAACTAATCTTTCTTTATTTCTTTCTAACTAATCTTTTCTTTCTTTCTAACTAATCTTTCTTTCATTCTTTCTAACTAATCCATCCTTCTTTCTTTCTGACTAATCCATCTTTCTTTCTAACTAATCAATCTTTCTTTCTTTCTAACTAATCTTTCTTTCTTCTTTCTTTCTTTCTAACTAATCTTTCTTTCATTCTTTCTAACTAATCTTTCTTCTTTCTTTCTAACTAAACTTTCTTCTTTTTTTCTAACTAATCCATCTATCAAACTTCAAACTATTTTAAACTTCTTCAAACTCTCTGGTCTGGCTTTTTCAAGCCAACTTAAAGTTTGTCTCATCAAACTTTTTTCTAGTTATTATTATTATTCTTCTTACTCAAATTTACAACTCTAACTCCTCCTAGAGCTTTAACTCCACATACTCCAAACTCGGCATGGACACTCAAACTGTTCTGACTCGGTGTGCTATATCTTTTCTAACTGATCGGACTTACAGTTTTCTTAAAAATTAATATTAAATATCATAAAATTCCCATAGACTTTCATTGCAGCATGTTCAAAATGAGCCAAGGCTACGGAGGCCCAGTAGTGCACAACATAAAAACTCAAATCTAAACTCCCTGAAGCCCTAGACTCAGTTAAACTACCATTCAATGTACTAATATCTATCTATCTATCTATCTATCTATCTATCTATCTATCTATCTATCTATCTATCTATCTTTCTAAATAATCTATCTATCTAACTAATCTATCTATCTTTCTAACTAATCTATCTATCTATCGATCTTTCTTTCTAACTAATCTATTTATCTTTCTAACTAATCTATCTATCTATCTATCTATCTATCTATCTATCTATCTATCTATCTTTCTAACTAATATATCTATCTATCTATCTATCTATCTATCTATCTATCTATCTATCTATCTATCTTTATTTCTTTCTAACTAATCTTTTCTTTCTTTCTAACTAATCTTTCTTTCTTTCTTTCTTTCTTTCTTTCTTTCTTTCTTTCTTTCTTTCTTTCTTTCTTTCTTTCCTTCTAACTAATCCATCCTTCTTTCTTTCTTACTGATCTATCTTTCTTTCTGTCTTTCTAACTAATCTTTCTTTATTTCTTTCTAACTAATCTTTTCTTTTTTCCTAACTAATCTTTCTTTCTTTCTTTCTAATTATCTTTCTTTCTTTTTACCTAATCTTTCTTTCTTTTTCTTTCTTTCTTTCCAACTAATCTCTTTCTTTCTTTCTTTCTTTCTTTCTTTCTTTCTTTCTTTCTTTCTTTCTTTCTTACTGATCTATCTTTCTTACTATCTTATCTTTCTTTCTGTCTTTCTAACTAATCTTTCTTTATTTCTTTCTAACTGATCTTTTCTTTCTTTCTAACTAATCTTTCTTTCTTTCTTTCTTTCTTTCTTTCTTTCTTTCTTTCTTTCTTACTAATCCATCATTCTTTCTTTCTGACTAATCCATCTTTCTTTCTTTCTAACTAATCTTTCTTTCATTCTTTCTAACTAATCTTTCTTTCTTTCTAAGTAATCCATCTTTCTTTCTTTCTAACTAATCTATCTTTCTTTCTTTTTAACTAATCTATCTATCTTTCTTTCTAAGTAATCTATCTATCTTTCTTTTTAACTAATCTATCTATCTTTCTTTCTAACTAATCTATCTATCTTTCTTTTTAACTAATCTATCTATCTTTCTTTCTTTTTAACTAATCTATCTATCTTTCTTTCTTTCTAACTAATCTTTCTTTCTAACTAATCTTTCTTTCTTTCTTTCTTTCTTACTGATCTATCTTTCTAACTAACTAATCTTTCTTTCTTTCTAACTAATCTTTCTTTCTTTCTAACTAATCTTTCTTTCTTTTGTAACTAATCTTTCTTTCTTTCTAACTAATCTTTCTTTCTTTCTAACTAATCTTTCTTTCTTTCTTACTGATCTATCTTTCTTTCTAACTAACTAATCTTTTTCTAACTGATGATCTTTTCTTTCTTTCTTTCTTTCTTTCTTTCTTTCTTACTTTCTAACTAATCTTTCTTTCTTTCTTTCTTTCTTTCTTTCTAACTAATCTTTCTTCTTTCTTTCTTTCTTTCTTTCTTTCTTTCTTTCTTTCTCTCTTTCTAACTAATCTTTCTTCTTTCTTTCTTTCTTTCTTTCTTTCTAACTAATCTTTCTTCTTTCTTTCTTTCTTTCTTTCTAACTAATCTTTCTTTCTTTCATTCTTTCTAACTAATCTTTCTTTCTAAGTAATCCATCTTTCTTTCTTTCTTTCTAACTAGTCTTTCTTTCTTTCTTTTTAACTAATCTATCTATCTTTCTTTCTTTTTAACTAATCTATATATCTTTCTTTCTAACTAATCTATCTATCTTTCTTTTTAACTAATCTATCTATCTTTCTTTCTTTTTAACTAATCTATCTATCTATCTTTCTTTTTAACTAATCTATCTATCTATCTTTCTTTCTAACTAATCTTTCTTCTCTCTTTCTTTCTTTCTTTCTTCTCTCTTTCTTCTTTCTTTCTTTCTTTCTTTCTTTTCTTTCTAACTAATCTTTCTTCTTTCTTTCTTTCTTTCTAACTAATCTTCTTTCTTTCTTTCTTTCTTTCTTTCTAACTAATCTTTCTTTCTTTCTTTCTTTCTTTCTTTCTTTCTTTCTTTCTTTCTAACTAATCTTTCTTTCTTCCTAATATTTATTTCTTTTTTCTTTCTTTCTTTCTTTCTTTCTTTCTTTCTTTCTTTCTTTCTTTCTTTCTTCTTTCTTTCTTTCTTCCTAATATTTCTTTCTTTTTTCTTTCTTTCTTTCTAACTAA
>JAROOI010000035.1:1730000-1765000 GCA_030578255.1 Tiaroga cobitis | reverse complement strand
TTCTTTCTAACTAATCTATCTATCTTTCTTTCTTTCTAACTAATCATTCTTTCTTTCTTTCTAACTAATCTTTCTTTTTTTCTTACTGATCTATCTTTCTTTCTAACTAACTAATCTTTCTTTCTAACTGATCATCTTTTCTTTCTTTCTTTCTTTCTTTCTAACTAATCTTTCTTTCTTTCATTCTTTCTAACTAATCTTTCTTTCTAAGTAATCCATCTTTCTTTCTTTCTTTCTAACTAGTCTATCTTTCTTTCTAACTAATCTATCTTTCTTTCTTTTTAACTAATCTATCTATCTTTCTTTCTAACTAATCTATCTATCTTTCTTTCTTTTTAACTAATCTATCTATCTTTCTTTCTTTTTAACTAATCTATCTATCTATCTTTCTCTCTAAATAATCCTTTCTTTCTTTCTTTCTTTCTTTCTTTCTTTCTTTCTTTCTTACTGATCTATCTTTCTAACTAACTAATCTTTCTTTCTTTCTAACTAATCTTTCTTTTTGTAACTAATCTTTCTTTCTTTCTAACTAATCTTTCTTTCTTTCTAACAAATTTTTCTTTCTTTCTTTCTAACTAATCTTTCTTTCTTAATGATCTATCTTTCTTTCTAACTAACTAATCTTTCTTTCTAACTGATCATCTTTTCTTTCTTTCTTTCTTTCTTTCTTTCTAACTAATTTTCTTTCTTTCTTTCTAACTAATCTTTCTTTCTTTCTAACTAATTTTCTTTCTTTCTTTCTAACTAATTTTTTTTTCTTTCTAACTAATTATCTTTCGTTCTTTCTTTATAATTAATCTATCTCTCTTTATAAATAATCCATCTTTCTTTTTTGTTTCTTTCTTTCCAACTAATGTCTTTCTTTCTTACTGATCTATCTTTCTTTCTATCTTATCTTTCCTTTTTCTAACTAATCTTTCTTTCTTTATAACTAATCTTTCTTTCTTTTGACCTAATCTTTCTTTCTTTTTACCTAATCTTTCTTTCTTTTTACCTAATCTTTCTTTCTTTTTTCTTTCTTTCTTTCCAACTAATCTCTTTCTTTCTTTCTTTCTTACTGATCTATCTTTCTTTCTAACTAATCTTTCTTTATTTCTTTCTAACTAATCTTTTCTTTCTTTCTAACTAATCTTTCTTTCATTCTTTCTAACTAATCCATCCTTCTTTCTTTCTGACTAATCCATCTTTCTTTCTTTCTAACTAATCCATCTTTCTTTCTTTCTAACTAATCTTTCTTTCTTCTTTCTTTCTTTCTAACTAATCTTTCTTTCATTCTTTTTAACTAATCTTTCTTCTTTCTTTCTAACTAAACTTTCTTCTTTCTTTCTAACTAATCCATCTATCAAACTTCAAACTATTTTAAACTTCTTCAAACTCTCTGGTCTGGCTTTTTCAAGCCAACTTAAAGTTTGTCTCATCAAACTTTTTTCTAGTTAAGTTGGCTTGTGAGAGCCAACTTACTGAAATCCTATTTAAACTTATTATTATTATTATTATTATTCTTCTTCTGCCCCCTAAAATTTCTGACTCTAACTCCTCCTAGAGCTTTAACTCCACATACTCCAAACTCGGCACGGACACTCAAACTGTTCTCACTTAGTGTGCTATATCTTTTCTAACTGATCGGACTTACGGTTTTCCTAAAAATGACGATCGAAACTCGAAAAAAACCATTTGAAAATCCCATTGACTTAACATTGCGGAATGTTCAGACTGTCAAACTCCCCAACTGTCAAAATTTCAAATCTAAATCCCTTGAAGCCCTGGACTCAAACTGCCATTCTATACACTATATGAGCCATTGAGACTCATTTAAACTAATGAACTCATCAATGACACTTCTAACTATCTAATCTTAAACTCTTAAACTCATAATAAATTAATAAACTCTAAACTTGAACTCTTAGACTCATTTAAACTTATAAACTCTAAACTCATAAACTCTAAATTCATATACCCATACTCTTATAAACTCTCATAAACTATTAAACTCATAAGTTAATAAACTCTGGACACTTACTCATTTAAACTTATAAACTCTAAACTCATAAATTAATCAACTCTGAACTCTTACTCATTTAAACTTAAAATCTCATGAATTTATACACTTATAAACTCATAAACATAGAAACTCATGAATTCATACACTAATGAACTCTCATGAATTCATACACTAATGAACTCTCATGAATTCATACACTAATGAACTCTCATGAATTCATACACTAATGAACTCAAACTCATAAATTAATAAACTCTGAACTCTTACTCATTTAAACTTATAAAATCCAAACTCATAAATTCATACACTAATAAACTCATGAACTTATAAATGCATTAATTCATACACGTATGAACTCTCATGAATTCATACACTTATGAACTTTTAAACTCATAAATAGTTCACCATAGCAAACACCCAGAACACTCTAGCAACTGCATAGCAACCACCCAGAACACCCTAGAAACCAACTGAAATACCTTAGAACACCCTAGCAACACCATAGCAACCACCCACAATACCTTAGAACACCCTAGCAACCACATAATATACCTTAGAACACCCTAGCAACCACCCAGAACACCCTAGCAACCGCCCAAAATACCTTAGAACACCCTAGCAACCACCCAAAATGCCTTATAACACCCTAGCAACACCATAGCAACCACCCAAAATACCTTAGAACACCCTAGCAACACCCTAGCAACCACCAAAAATACCTTAGAACACCCTAGCAACCACCCGAAATACCTCAGAACATCCTAGCAACACCCTAGCAACCACCCAAAATACCTTAGAACACCATAGCAACACCATAGCAACCACCCAGAACACCCTAGCAACCACCCAAAATACCTTAGAACACCCTAGCAACCACCCAGAACACCCTAGCAACCACCCAAAATACCTTAGAACACCCTAGCAACCACCCAAAATAACTTAGAACACCCTAGCAACCACCCAAAATACCTTAGAACACCCTAGCAACACCATAGCAACCACCCAAAATACCTTAGAACACCCTAGCAACCACCAAAAATACATTACAACACCCTAGCAACACCCTAGCAACCACCCGAAATACCTCAGAACATCCTAGCAACACCCTAGCAACCACCCAAAATACCTTAGAACACCATTGCAACCACCCAAAATACCTTAGAACACCATAGCAACACCATAGCAACCACCCAAAATACCTTAGAACACCCTAGCAACACTCTAGCAACCACCAAAAATACCTTAGAACACCCTAGCAACACCCTAGCAACCACCCGAAATACCTCAGAACATCCTAGCAACACCCTAGCAACCACCCAAAATACCTTAAAACACCCTAGCAACCACCAAAAATACCTTAGAACACCCTAGCAACACCCTAGCAACCACCCGAAATACCTCGGAACATCCTAGCAACACCCTAGCAACCACCCAAAATACCTCAGAACACCCTAGCAACACCATAGCAACCGCCAAAATGCCTTAGAACACCATAGCAACCACACACAACACCCTAGCAACCACCTAAAATACCCTAGAACACCCTAGCAACCACCCAGAACACCCTAGCAACCACTCAAAATACCTTAGAAACCACCTAGCAACCCACTAGAAACACCCTTGCAACATTTAATTACTTGAAACTATACTTTAACCTTTAAACTACTTTGAACTTTAAACTATTTAAAACTTTAAACTACTTTAAACTAATTTAAACTTCAAACTACTTTAAAATTCAAACTTATTTAAACTTTAAACTACTTTAACTTTCAAACTAATTTAAACTTCAAACTACTTTAAAATTCAAACTAATTTAAACTTTAAATTAATTTAAACTATTTTAAACTTTAAACTAAGTTAAACTATAAACTACTTTAAACTAATTTAAACTTCAAACTAATTTAAACTTTAAACTAATTTAAACTTCAAACTACTTTAAACTTCTTCAAACTTTGCGGTCCAAACTTTCACAAGCCAACTTAAAGTTTGTCTCGACGAACTTTTTCTAGTTATTATTATTAAGTTGGCTTGGAGAGCCAACTTACTGAAATCCTATTTAAACTTATTAAGTTGGCTTGGAGAGCCAACTTACTGAAATCCTATTTAAACTTATTATTATTATTCTTCTTACTCAAATTTACAACTCTAACTCCTCCTAGAGCTTTAACTCCACATACTCCAAACTCGGCACAGACACTCAAACTGTTCTGACTCGGTGTGCTATATCTTTTCTAACTGATCGGTCTTACAGATTTCTTAAAAATTAATATTAAACATCATAAAATTCCCATAGACTTTCATTGCAGCATGTTCAAAATGAGCCAAGGCTACGGTGGCCCAGTAGTGCACAACATAAAAACTCAAATCTAAACTCCCTGAAGCCCTAGACTCAATTAAACTACCATTCAATGTACTAATAAACTTCTATCTATCTATCTATCTATCTATCTATCTATCTATCTATCTATCTATCTGTCTATCTATCTATCTATCTATCTATCTATCTATCTATCTATCTATCTGTCTATCTATCTATCTATCTATCTATCTATCTATCTGTCTATCTATCTATCTATCTATCTATCTATCTATCTATCTAATCTATCTATCTTTCTAACTAATCTATCTATCTATCTATCTATCTATCTATCTATCTATCTATCTATCTTTCTTTCTTTCTTTCTATCTATCTATCTATCTATCTATCTATCTATCTATCTATCTATCTAATCTCTCTTTCTTTCTTTCTTTCTTTCTTTCTTTCTTTCTTTCTTTCTTTCTAACTAATCTTTCTAACTAATCCATCTTTCTTTTTTCTTTCTTTCTTTCCAACTAATCTCTTTCTTTCTTTCTTTCTTTCTTTCTAACTAATCTTTCTTTATTTCTTTCTAACTAATCCATCATTCTTTCTTTCTAACTAATCTTTCTTTCTTTCTTTCTAACTAATCTTTCTTTCTTTCTAACTAATCTTTCTTTCTTTCTTTCTAACTAATCTCTCTTTCTTTCTTTCTGACTAATCCATCTTTCTTTTTTCTTTCTTTCTTTCCAACTAATCTCTTTCTTTCTTTCTTTCTTTCTTTCTTTCTTTCTAACTAATATTTCTTTATTTCTTTCTGACTAATCCATCTTTATTTTTTCTTTCTTTCCAACTAATCTCTTTCTTTCTTTCTTTCTTTCTTTCTTTCTTTCTTTCTAACTAATCCATCATTCTTTCTTTCTAACTAATCTTTCTTTCTTTTGTTCTAACTAATCTTTCTTTCTTTCTTTCTAACTAATCTTTCTTTCTTTCTTTCTAACTAATCTCTCTTTCTTTCTTTCTAACTAATCTCTCTTTCTTTCTTTCTTTCTAACTAATCTTTCTTTCTTTCTTTCTTTCTAACTAATCTTTCTTTCTAACTAATCTTTCTTTTTTTCTTTCTAACTAATCCATCATTCTTTCTTTCTGACTAATCCATCTTTCTTTTTTCTTTCTTTCTTTCCAACTAATCTCTTTCTTTCTTTCTTTCTAACTAATCTTTCTTTATTTCTTTCTAACTAATCCATCATTCTTTCTTTCTAACTAATCTTTCTTTCTTTCTTTCTAACTAATCTTTCTTTCTTTCTTTCTAACTAATCTTTCTTTCTTTCTTTCTAACTAATCCATCATTCTTTCTTTCTGACTAATCCATCTTTCTTTTTTCTTTCTTTCTTTCCAACTAATCTCTTTCTTTCTTTCTTTCTTTCTAACTAATCTTTCTTTATTTCTTTCTAACTAATCCATCATTCTTTCTTTCTAACTAATCTTTCTTTCTTTCTTTCTAACTAATCTTTCTTTCTTTCTTTCTAACTAATCCATCAATCTTTCTTTCTAACTAATCTCTCTTTCTTTCTTTCTAACTAATCTCTCTTTCTTTCTTTCTAACTAATCTTTCTTTCTTTCTTTCTTTCTAACTAATCTTTCTTTCTTTCTTTCTAACTAATCCATCATTCTTTCTTTCTAACTAAGCTCTCTTTCTTTCTTTCTAACTAATCTCTCTTTCTTTCTTTCTAACTAATCTTTCTTTCTTTCTTTCTTTCTAACTAATCCATCATTCTTTCTTTCTGACTAATCCATCTTTCTTTTTTCTTTCTTTCTTTCCAACTAATCTCTTTCTTTCTTTCTTTCTTTCTAACTAATCTTTCTTTCTTTCTAACTAATCCATCATTCTTTCTTTCTAACTAATCTCTCTTTCTTTCTTTCTAACTAATCTCTCTTTCTTTCTTTCTAACTAATCTTTCTTTCTTTCTTTCTAACTAATCTTTCTTTCTTTCTTTCTAACTAATCTTTCTTTCTTTCTTTCTAACTAATCCATCATTCTTTCTTTCTGACTAATCCATCTTTCTTTTTTCTTTCTTTCTTTCCAACTAATCTCTTTCTTTCTTTCTTTCTTTCTAACTAATCTTTCTTTATTTCTTTCTAACTAATCCATCATTCTTTCTTTCTAACTAATCTTTCTTTCTTTCTTTCTAACTAATCTTTCTTTCTTTCTTTCTAACTAATCCATCATTCTTTCTTTCTAACTAATCTCTCTTTCTTTCTTTCTAACTAATCTCTCTTTCTTTCTTTCTAACTAATCTTTCTTTCTTTCTTTCTTTCTTTTTAACTAATCTTTCTTTCTTTCTTTCTAACTAATCCATCATTCTTTCTTTCTAACTAATCTCTCTTTCTTTCTTTCTAACTAATCTCTCTTTCTTTCTTTCTAACTAATCTTTCTTTCTTTCTTTCTTTCTAACTAATCCATCATTCTTTCTTTCTGACTAATCCATCTTTCTTTTTTCTTTCTTTCTTTCCAACTAATCTCTTTCTTTCTTTCTTTCTTTCTAACTAATCTTTCTTTCTTTCTAACTAATCTCTCTTTCTTTCTTTCTAACTAATCTTTCTTTCTTTCTTTCTAACTAATCTTTCTTTCTTTCTTTCTAACTAATCCATCATTCTTTCTTTCTAACTAATCTCTCTTTCTTTCTTTCTAACTAATCTCTCTTTCTTTCTTTCTAACTAATCTTTCTTTCTTTCTTTCTTTCTTTCTTTCTTTCTTTCTAACTAATCCATCATTCTTTCTTTCTGACTAATCCATCTTTCTTTTTTTTCTTTCTTTCTTTCTTTCTTTCTTTCTTTCTTTCTTTCTTTCTTTCTTTCTAACTAATCTTTCTTTATTTCTTTCTAACTAATCTTTTCTTTCTTTCTAACTAATCCATCTTTCTTTTTTCTTTCTTTCTTTCCAACTAATCTCTTTCTTTCTTTCTTTCTTTCTAACTAATCTCTCTTTCTTTCTTTCTAACTAATCTTTCTTTCTTTCTAACTAATCTATCTTTCTTTCTTTCTAACTAATCTTTCTTTCTTTCTTTCTAACTAATCTTTCTTTCTTTCTTTCTAACTAATCTTTCTTTCTTTCTAACTAATTATCTTTCTTTCTTTCTTTATAATTAATCTATCTTTCTTTGTAACTAATCCATCTTTCTTTTTTCTTTCTTTCTTTCCAACTAATCTCTTTCTTTCTTTCTTTCTTTCTTTCTTTCCAACTAATCTCTTTCTTTCTTTCTTTCTTTCTTTCTTTCTTTCTTTCTTTCTTTCTTTATTTCTTTCTTTCTTACTGATCTATCTTTCTTTCTATCTTATCTTTCTTTTTTTCTAACTAATCTTTCTTTCTTTCTTTCTTTCTAATTATCTTTCTTTCTTTCTTTCTTTATAATTAATCTTTCTTTCTTTTTACCTAATCTTTCTTTCTTTCTTTCCAACTAATCTCTTTCTTTCTTTCTTTCTTTCTTACTGATCTATCTTTTTTTTCTATCTTATCTTTCTTTCTGTCTTTCTAACTAATCTTTCTTTCTTTCTTCCTTTTTAACTAATCCATCATTCTTTCTTTCTGACTAATCCATCTTTCTTTTTTCTTTCTTTCTTTCCAACTAATCTCTTTCTTTCTTTCTTTCTTTCTTTCTTTCTAACTAATCTTTCTTTATTTCTTTCTAACTAATCTTTTCTTTCTTTCTAACTAATCTTTCTTTCTTTCTTTCTTTCTAACTAATCCATCATTCTTTCTTTCTAACTAATCCATCTTTCTTTTTTCTTTCTTTCTTTCCAACTAATCTCTTTCTTTCTTTCTTTCTAACTGATCTATCTTTCTTTCTATATTTTCTTTCTTTTTTCTAGCTAATCTTTCTTTCTTTCTTTCTTTCTTTCTAATTATCTTTCTTTCTTTTTTCTTTCTTTCCAACTAATCTCTTTCTTTCTTTTTGTTTCTTTCTTTCTTACTGATCTATCTTTCTTTCAATCTTATCTTTCTTTCTGTCTTTCTTTCTTTCTGTCTTTCTAACTAATCTTTCTTTATTTCTTTCTAACTAATCTTTTCTTTCTAACTAACTAATCTTTCTTTCTTTCTAACTAATCTTTTCTTTCTAACTAACTAATCTTTCTTTCTTTCTTTCTTTCTTTCTAACTAATCCATCATTTTTTCTTTCTAACTAATCCATCTTTCTTTTTTCTTTCTTTCCAACTAATCTCTTTCTTTCTTTCTTTCTTTCTTTCTTTCTTACTGATCTATCTTTCTTTCTATATTTTCTTTCTTTTTTTCTAACTAATCTTTCTTTCTAATTATCTTTCTTTCTTTTTACCTAATCTTTCTTTCTTTTATCTTTCTTTCTTTCCAACGAATCTCTTTCTTTCTTTTTGTTCCTTTCTTTCTTACTGATCTATCTTTCTTTCTGTCTTATCTTTCTTTCTGTCTTTCTAACTAATCTTTCTTTATTTCTTTCTAACTAATCTTTTCTTTCTTTCTAACTAATCTTTCTTTCTTTCTAACTAATCCATCCTTCTTTCTTTCTTACTGATCTATCTTTCTTTCTATATTATCTTTCTTTTTTCTAATTAATCTTTCTTTCTTTCTTTCTAACTAATCTTTCTTTCTTTCTAACTAATCTATCTTTCTTTCTTTCTAACTAATCTTTCTTTCTTTCTTTCTTTCTTTCTTTCTAACTAATCTTTCTTTCTTTCTAACTAATCTATCTTTCTTTCTTTCTAACTAATCTTTCTTTCTTTCTAACTAATCTTTCTTTCTTTCTTTCTTTCTAACTAATCTTTCTTTCTTTCTAACTAATCTATCTTTCTTTCTTTCTAACTAATCTTTCTTTCTTTCTAACTAATCTTTCTTTCTTTCTAACTAATCTTTCTTTCTTTCTTTCTAACTAATCTATCTTTCTTTCTAACTAATCTTTCTTTCTTTCTAACTAATTATCTTTCTTGCTTTCTAACTAATCTTTCTTTCTTTCTAACTAATCTATCTTTCTTTCTTTCTAACTAATCTTTCTTTCTTTCTTTCTAACTAATCTCTCTTTCTTTCTTTCTAACTAATCTTTCTTTCTTTCTAACTAATCTTTCTTTCTTTCTAACTAATCTTTCTTTCTTTCTTTCTAACTAATCTTTCTTTCTTTCTAACTAATCTATCTTTCTTTCTTTCTAACTAATCTTTCTTTCTTTCTTTCTAACTAATCTTTCTTTCTTTCTAACTAATTATCTTTCTTTCTTTCTTTCTTTATAATTAATCTATCTTTCTTTGTAACTAATCCATCTTTCTTTTTTCTTTCTTTCTTTCCAACTAATCTCTTTCTTTCTTTCTTTCTTACTGATCTATCTTTCTTTCTATCTTATCTTTCTTTTTTTCTAACTAATCTTTCTTTCTTTCTATCTTTCTAATTATCTTTCTTTCTTTCTTTATAATTAATCTTTCTTTCTTTTTACCTAATCTTTCTTTCTTTCCAACTAATCTCTTTCTTTCTTTCTTTCTTTCTTACTGATCTATCTTTTTTTTCTATCTTATCTTTCTTTCTGTCTTTCTAACTAATCTTTCTTTCTTTCTTTCTTTCTTTCTAACTAATCCATCATTCTTTCTTTCTGACTAATCCATCTTTCTTTTTTCTTTCTTTCTTTCCAACTAATCTCTTTCTTTCTTTCTTTCTTTCTAACTAATCCATCATTCTTTCTTTCTGACTAATCCATCTTTCTTTTTTCTTTCTTTCTTTCTAACTAATCTCTTTCTTTCTTTCTTTCTTTCTAACTAATCTTTCTTTCTTTCTAACTAATCTATCTTTCTTTCTTTCTAACTAATCTTTCTTTCTTTCTAACTAATCTTTCTTTCTTTCTTTCTAACTAATCTTTCTTTCTTTCTAACTAATCTTTCTTTCTTTCTTTCTAACTAATCTTTCTTTCTTTCTAACTAATCTATCTTTCTTTCTTTCTAACTAATCTTTCTTTCTTTCTAACTAATCTTTCTTTCTTTCTAACTAATCTTTCTTTCTTTCTAACTAATCTATCTTTCTTTCTAACTAATCTTTCTTTCTTTCTAACTAATCTTTCTTTCTTTCTAACTAATTATCTTTCTTTCTTTCTAACTAATCTTTCTTTTTTTCTAACTAATCTATCTTTCTTTCTTTCTAACTAATCTTTCTTTCTTTCTTTCTAACTAATCTCTCTTTCTTTCTTTCTTTCTAACTAATCTTTCTTTCTTTCTAACTAATCTATCTTTCTTTCTTTCTAACTAATCTTTCTTTCTTTCTAACTAATCTTTCTTTCTTTCTTTCTAACTAATCTTTCTTTCTTTCTAACTAATCTATCTTTCTTTCTTTCTAACTAATCTTTCTTTCTTTCTTTCTAACTAATCTTTCTTTTTTTCTAACTAATTATCTTTCTTTCTTTCTTTCTTTCTTTATAATTAATCTATCTTTCTTTGTAACTAATCCATCTTTCTTTTTTCTTTCTTTCTTTCCAACTAATCTCTTTCTTTCTTTCTTTCTTTCTTACTGATCTATCTTTCTTTCTATCTTATCTTTCTTTTTTTCTAACTAATCTTTCTTTCTTTCTTTCTTTCTAATTATCTTTCTTCCTTTCTTTATAATTAATCTTTCTTTCTTTTTACCTAATCTTTCTTTCTTTCTTTCCAACTAATCTCTTTCTTTCTTTCTTTCTTTCTTACTGATCTATCTTTTTTTTCTATCTTATCTTTCTTTCTGTCTTTCTAACTAATCTTTCTTTCTTTCTTTCTTTCTTTCTAACTAATCCATCATTCTTTCTTTCTGACTAATCCATCTTTCTTTTTTCTTTCTTTCTTTCCAACTAATCTCTTTCTTTCTTTCTTTCTTTCTTTCTAACTAATCTTTCTTTCTTTCTTTCTAACTAATCTTTCTTCTGTCTTTCTTTTTAACTAATATTTCTTCTTTCTTTCTTTCTTTCTAACTAATATTTCTTCTTTCTTTCTTTCTTTCTAACTAATATTTCTTCTTTCTTTCTTTCTTTCTTTCTTTCTTTCTTTCTTTCTTTCTTTCTTTCTAACTAATATTTCTTCTTTCTTTCTTTCTAACTAATCTTTCTTTCTTTCTTTCTAACTAATATTTCTTTCTTTATCTCTTTTTAAACTAATCTTTCTTTCTTTCTTTCTTTCTAACTAATCTTTCTTTCTTTCTAACTAATCTTTCTTTTAGTGAAACCAATCTTTCTGTCTATCTAACTAATCTTTCTTTTCTTTTCTAACTAATCTATCTATCCGACTTCAAACTACTTTAAACTTCTTCAAACTCTCTGGTCTGGCTTTTTCAAGCCAACTTAAAGTTTGTCTCATCAAACTTTTTTCTAGTTATTATTATTCTTCTTACTCAAATTTACAACTCTAACTCCTCCTAGAGCTTTAACTCCACATACTCCAAACTCGGCATGGACATGGATCTTTCTTTCTAACTAATCCTTCTTTCTGTCTTTCTTTCTAACTAATCTATCTTTTTAACTAATCTATCTTTCTAAATAATCTATCTATCTAACTAATCTATCTATCTTTCTAATTAATCTATCTATCTATCGATCTTTCTTTCTAACTAATCTATTTATCTTTCTAACTAATCTATCTATCTATCTATCTATCTATCTATCTATCTATCTATCTATCTCTATCTATCTATCTATCTATCTTATCTATCTTTCTAAATAATCTATCTATCTATCTTTCTAACTAATCTATCTATCTATCTTTCTAACTAATATATCTATCTATCTATATTTCTATCTATCTATCTATCTATCTATCTATCTATCTATCTTTATTTCTTTCTAACTAATCTTTTCTTTCTTTCTAACTAATCTTTCTTTCTTTCTTTCTTTCTTTCTTTCTTTCTTTCTTTCTTTCTTTCTTTCTTTCTTTCCTTCCTTCTAACTAATCCATCCTTCTTTCTTTCTTACTGATCTATCTTTCTTTCTGTCTTTCTAACTAATCTTTCTTTATTTCTTTCTAACTAATCTTTTCTTTTTTTCTAACTAATCTTTCTTTCTTTCTTTCTAATTATCTTTCTTTCTTTTTACCTAATCTTTCTTTCTTTTTCTTTCTTTCTTTCCAACTAATCTCTTTCTTTCTTTCTTTCTTTCTTTCTTTCTTTCTTTCTTTCTTTCTTTCTTTCTTTCTTTCTTACTGATCTATCTTTCTTTCTATCTTATCTTTCTTTCTGTCTTTCTAACTAATCTTTCTTTATTTCTTTCTAACTGATCTTTTCTTTCTTTCTAACTAATCTTTCTTTCTTTCTTTCTTTCTTTCTTTCTTTCTTTCTTTCTTTCTTTCTTTCTTTCTTTCTAACTAATCCATCATTCTTTCTTTCTGACTAATCCATCTTTCTTTCTTTCTAACTAATCTTTCTTTCATTCTTTCTAACTAATCTTTCTTTCTTTCTTTCTAAGTAATCCATCTTTCTTTCTTTCTAACTAATCTATCTTTCTTTCTTTTTAACTAATCTATCTATCTTTCTTTCTAACTAATCTATCTATCTTTCTTTTTAACTAATCTATCTATCTTTCTTTCTAACTAATCTATCTATCTTTCTTTTTAACTAATCTATCTATCTTTCTTTCTTTTTAACTAATCTATCTTTCTTTCTTTCTTTCTAACTAATCTTTCTTTCTAACTAATCTTTCTTTCTTTCTTTCTTTCTTACTGATCTATCTTTCTAACTAACTAATCTTTCTTTCTTTCTAACTAATCTTTCTTTCTTTCTAACTAATCTTTCTTTCTTTTGTAACTAATCTTTCTTTCTTTCTAACTAATCTTTCTTTCTTTCTAACTAATCTTTCTTTCTTTCTTACTGATCTATCTTTCTTTCTAACTAACTAATCTTTTTCTAACGGATGATCTTTTCTTTCTTTCTTTCTTTCTTTCTTTCTTTCTTTCTTTCTTTCTTTCTTTCTTTCTTTCTTTCTAACTAATCTTTCTTTCTTTCATTCTTTCTAACTAATCTTTCTTTCTTTCTAAGTAATCCATCTTTCTTTCTTTCTTTCTAACTAGTCTTTCTTTCTTTTTAACTAATCTATCTATCTTTCTTTCTTTTTAACTAATCTATATATCTTTCTTTCTAACTAATCTATCTATCTTTCTTTCTTTTTAACTAATCTATCTATCTATCTTTCTTTTTAACTAATCTATCTATCTATCTATCTATCTTTCTTTCTAACTAATCCTTCTTTCTTTCTTTCTAACTAATCTTTCTTTCTTTCTTTCTTTCTTTCTTTCTAACTAATCTTTCTTCTCTCTTTCTTCTTTCTTTCTTTCTTTCTTTCTTCTCTCTGTCTTCTTTCTTTCTTTCTTTCTTCTCTCTGTCTTCTTTCTTTCTTTCTTTCTTTCTTTCTTTCTTTTCTCTCTAACTAATCTTTTTTCTTTCTTTCTTTCTTTCTTTCTTTCTTTCTTTCTTTCTTTCTTTCTAACTAATCTTTCTTTCTTCCTAATATTTCTTTCTTTTTTCTTTCTTTATTTCTTTCTTTCTTTCTTTCTTTCTTTCTTTCTTTCTTTCTTTCTAACTAATCTTTCTTCTTTCTTTCTTTCTTCATAATATTTCTTTTTTTTTCTTTCTTTCTTTCTAACTAATCTTTCTTTCTTTCTTTCTTTCTTTCTTTCTTTCTGTCTTTCTTTCTAACTAATATTCTTTCTTTCTTTCTTTCTTTCTTTCTTTCTTTCTTTCTTTCTAACTAATCTTTCTTTCTTTCTTTCTAACTAATCTTTCTTTCTTTCTTCCTTTCTTTCTTTCTTTCTTTCTAACTAATCTTTCTTTCTTTCTTTCTTTCTTTCTTTCTAACTAATCTTCTTTCTTTCTTTCTTTCTTACTTTCTAACTAATCTTTCTTCTTTCTTTCTTTCTTTCTTTCTTTCTTTCTTTCTTTCTTTCTTTCTAACTAATCTTTCTTTCTTTCTAACTAATCTTTCTTCTTTCCTTCTTTCTTTCTTTCTCTCTAACTAATCTTTCTTCTTTCTTTCTTTCTTCCTTTCTTTCTTTCTTTCTTTCTTTCTTTCTTTATAACTAATCTTTCTTTCTTTCTAACTAATCTTTCTTCTTTCTTTCTTTCTTTCTAACTAATCTTTCTTTCTTTCTAACTAATCTTTCTTCTTTCTTTCTTTCTAACTAATCTTTCTTCTTTCTTTCTTTCTTTCTAACTAATCTTTCTTTCTTTCTAACTAATCTTTCTTCTTTCTTTCTTTCTAACTAATCTTTCTTCTTTCTTTCTTTCTTTCTTTCTAACTAATCTTTCTTTCTTTCTAACTAATCTTTCTTCTTTCTTTCTTTCTAACTAATCTTTCTTCTTTCTTTCTTTCTTTCTTTCTTTCTTTCTTTCTTTCTTTCTTACTTTCTAACTAATCTTTCTTTCTTTCTTTCTTTCTTTCTAACTAATCTTTCTTCTTTCTTTCTTTCTTTCTTTCTTTCTTTCTTTCTTTCTTTCTTTCTCTCTTTCTAACTAATCTTTCTTCTTTCTTTCTTTCTTTCTTTCTTTCTTTCTTTCTTTCTAACTAATCTTTCTTCTTTCTTTCTTTCTTTCTTTCTTTCTAACTAATCTTTCTTTCTTTCATTCTTTCTAACTAATCTTTCTTTCTTTTTAACTAATCTATCTATCTTTCTTTCTTTTTAACTAATCTATATATCTTTCTTTCTAACTAATCTATCTATCTTTCTTTCTTTTTAACTAATCTATCTATCTTTCTTTCTTTTTAACTAATCTATCTATCTATCTTTCTTTTTAACTAATCTATCTATCTATCTTTCTTTCTAACTAATCTTTCTTCTCTCTTTCTTCTTTCTTTCTTTCTTTCTTCTCTCTTTCTTCTTTCTTTCTTTCTTTCTTTCTTTCTTTTCTTTCTATCTAATCTTTCTTCTTTCTTTCTTTCTTTCTTTCTAACTAATCTTCTTTCTTTCTTTCTTTCTTTCTAACTAACTAATCTTTCTTTCTTTCTAACTAATCTTTCTTTCTTTCTAACTAATCTTTCTTTCTTTTGTAACTAATCTTTCTTTCTTTCTAACTAATCTTTCTTTCTTTCTAACTAATCTTTCTTTCTTTCTTACTGATCTATCTTTCTTTCTAACTAACTAATCTTTTTCTAACGGATGATCTTTTCTTTCTTTCTTTCTTTCTTTCTTTCTTTCTTTCTTTCTTTCTTTCTTTCTTTCTTTCTTTCTAACTAATCTTTCTTTCTTTCATTCTTTCTAACTAATCTTTCTTTCTTTCTAAGTAATCCATCTTTCTTTCTTTCTTTCTAACTAGTCTTTCTTTCTTTTTAACTAATCTATCTATCTTTCTTTCTTTTTAACTAATCTATATATCTTTCTTTCTAACTAATCTATCTATCTTTCTTTCTTTTTAACTAATCTATCTATCTATCTTTCTTTTTAACTAATCTATCTATCTATCTATCTATCTTTCTTTCTAACTAATCCTTCTTTCTTTCTTTCTAACTAATCTTTCTTTCTTTCTTTCTTTCTTTCTTTCTTTCTTTCTAACTAATCTTTCTTCTCTCTTTCTTCTTTCTTTCTTTCTTTCTTTCTTCTCTCTGTCTTCTTTCTTTCTTTCTTTCTTCTCTCTGTCTTCTTTTTTTCTTTCTTTCTTTCTTTCTTTCTTTCTTTCTTTCTTTCTTTCTTTCTTTATTTTCTCTCTAACTAATCTTTTTTCTTTCTTTCTTTCTTTCTTTCTTTCTTTCTTTCTTTCTAACTAATCTTTCTTCTTTCTTTCTTTCTTCATAATATTTCTTTTTTTTCTTTCTTTCTTTCCAACTAATCTTTCTTTCTTTCTTTCTTTCTTTCTTTCTTTCTTTCTTTCTTTCTTTCTGTCTTTCTTTCTAACTAATATTCTTTCTTTCTTTCTTTCTTTCTTTCTTTCTTTCTAACTAATCTTTCTTTCTTTCTAACTAATCTTTCTTCTTTCCTTCTTTCTTTCTTTCTCTCTAACTAATCTTTCTTCTTTCTTTCTTTCTTCCTTTCTTTCTTTCTTTCTTTCTTTCTTTCTTTATAACTAATCTTTCTTTCTTTCTAACTAATCTTTCTTCTTTCTTTCTTTCTTTCTAACTAATCTTTCTTTCTTTCTAACTAATCTTTCTTCTTTCTTTCTTTCTAACTAATCTTTCTTCTTTCTTTCTTTCTTTCTAAATAATCTTTCTTTCTTTCTAACTAATCTTTCTTCTTTCTTTCTTTCTAACTAATCTTTCTTCTTTCTTTCTTTCTTTCTTTCTAACTAATCTTTCTTTCTTTCTAACTAATCTTTCTTCTTTCTTTCTTTCTAACTAATCTTTCTTCTTTCTTTCTTTCTTTCTTTCTTTCTTTCTTTCTTTCTTTCTTACTTTCTAACTAATCTTTCTTTCTTTCTTTCTTTCTTTCTAACTAATCTTTCTTCTTTCTTTCTTTCTTTCTTTCTTTCTTTCTTTCTTTCTTTCTTTCTTTCTCTCTTTCTAACTAATCTTTCTTCTTTCTTTCTTTCTTTCTTTCTTTCTTTCTTTCTTTCTTTCTAACTAATCTTTCTTCTTTCTTTCTTTCTTTCTTTCTTTCTTTCTTTCTAACTAATCTTTCTTTCTTTCATTCTTTCTAACTAATCTTTCTTTCTTTTTAACTAATCTATCTATCTTTCTTTCTTTTTAACTAATCTATATATCTTTCTTTCTAACTAATCTATCTATCTTTCTTTCTTTTTAACTAATCTATCTATCTTTCTTTCTTTTTAACTAATCTATCTATCTATCTTTCTTTTTAACTAATCTATCTATCTATCTTTCTTTCTAACTAATCTTTCTTCTCTCTTTCTTCTTTCTTTCTTTCTTTCTTCTCTCTTTCTTCTTTCTTTCTTTCTTTCTTTCTTTCTTTTCTTTCTATCTAATCTTTCTTCTTTCTTTCTTTCTTTCTTTCTAACTAATCTTCTTTCTTTCTTTCTTTCTTTCTAACTAACTAATCTTTCTTTCTTTCTAACTAATCTTTCTTTCTTTCTAACTAATCTTTCTTTCTTTTGTAACTAATCTTTCTTTCTTTCTAACTAATCTTTCTTTCTTTCTAACTAATCTTTCTTTCTTTCTTACTGATCTATCTTTCTTTCTAACTAACTAATCTTTTTCTAACGGATGATCTTTTCTTTCTTTCTTTCTTTCTTTCTTTCTTTCTTTCTTTCTTTCTTTCTTTCTTTCTTTCTTTCTAACTAATCTTTCTTTCTTTCATTCTTTCTAACTAATCTTTCTTTCTTTCTAAGTAATCCATCTTTCTTTCTTTCTTTCTAACTAGTCTTTCTTTCTTTTTAACTAATCTATCTATCTTTCTTTCTTTTTAACTAATCTATATATCTTTCTTTCTAACTAATCTATCTATCTTTCTTTCTTTTTAACTAATCTATCTATCTATCTTTCTTTTTAACTAATCTATCTATCTATCTATCTATCTTTCTTTCTAACTAATCCTTCTTTCTTTCTTTCTAACTAATCTTTCTTCTCTCTTTCTTCTTTCTTTCTTTCTTTCTTTCTTCTCTCTGTCTTCTTTCTTTCTTTCTTTCTTCTCTCTGTCTTCTTTTTTTCTTTCTTTCTTTCTTTCTTTCTTTCTTTCTTTCTTTCTTTCTTTCTTTATTTTCTCTCTAACTAATCTTTTTTCTTTCTTTCTTTCTTTCTTTCTTTCTTTCTTTCTAACTAATCTTTCTTTCTTCCTAATATTTCTTTCTTTTTTCTTTCTTTCTTTCTTTCTTTCTTTCTTTCTTTCTTTCTTTCTTTCTTTCTTTCTTTCTTTCTAACTAATCTTTCTTCTTTCTTTCTTTCTTCATAATATTTCTTTTTTTTCTTTCTTTCTTTCCAACTAATCTTTCTTTCTTTCTTTCTTTCTTTCTTTCTTTCTTTCTTTCTTTCTTTCTTTCTTTCTTTCTTTCTGTCTTTCTTTCTAACTAATATTCTTTCTTTCTTTCTTTCTTTCTTTCTTTCTTTCTTTCTAACTAATCTTTCTTTCTTTCTTTCTAACTAATCTTTCTTTCTTTCTTTCTTTCTAACTAATCTTTCTTTCTTTCTTTTTTTCTTTCTTTCTTTCTTTCTTTCTTTCTTTCTTTCTTTCTTTCTTTCTTTCTAACTAATCTTCTTTCTTTCTTTCTTTCTTACTTTCTAACTAATCTTTCTTCTTTCTTTCTTTCTTTCTTTCTTTCTTTCTTTCTTTCTTTCTTTCTTTCTTTCTTTCTTTCTAACTAATCTTTCTTTCTTTCTAACTAATCTTTCTTCTTTCCTTCTTTCTTTCTTTCTCTCTAACTAATCTTTCTTCTTTCTTTCTTTCTTCCTTTCTTTCTTTCTTTCTTTCTTTCTTTCTTTATAACTAATCTTTCTTTCTTTCTAACTAATCTTTCTTCTTTCTTTCTTTCTTTCTAACTAATCTTTCTTTCTTTCTAACTAATCTTTCTTCTTTCTTTCTTTCTAACTAATCTTTCTTCTTTCTTTCTTTCTTTCTAACTAATCTTTCTTTCTTTCTAACTAATCTTTCTTCTTTCTTTCTTTCTAACTAATCTTTCTTCTTTCTTTCTTTCTTTCTTTCTTTCTAACTAATCTTTCTTTCTTTCTAACTAATCTTTCTTCTTTCTTTCTTTCTAACTAATCTTTCTTCTTTCTTTCTTTCTTTCTTTCTTTCTTTCTTTCTTTCTTTCTTTCTTACTTTCTAACTAATCTTTCTTTCTTTCTTTCTTTCTTTCTTTCTAACTAATCTTTCTTCTTTCTTTCTTTCTTTCTTTCTTTCTTTCTTTCTTTCTTTCTTTCTTTCTTTCTCTCTTTCTAACTAATCTTTCTTCTTTCTTTCTTTCTTTCTTTCTTTCTTTCTTTCTTTCTTTCTAACTAATCTTTCTTCTTTCTTTCTTTCTTTCTTTCTTTCTTTCTTTCTTTCTAACTAATCTTTCTTTCTTTCATTCTTTCTAACTAATCTTTCTTTCTTTTTAACTAATCTATCTATCTTTCTTTCTTTTTAACTAATCTATATATCTTTCTTTCTAACTAATCTATCTATCTTTCTTTCTTTTTAACTAATCTATCTATCTTTCTTTCTTTTTAACTAATCTATCTATCTATCTTTCTTTTTAACTAATCTATCTATCTATCTTTCTTTCTAACTAATCTTTCTTCTCTCTTTCTTCTTTCTTTCTTTCTTTCTTCTCTCTTTCTTCTTTCTTTCTTTCTTTCTTTCTTTCTTTCTTTTCTTTCTAACTAATCTTTCTTTCTTTCTTTCTTTCTTTCTAACTAATCTTCTTTCTTTCTTTCTTTCTTTCTTTCTTTCTTTCTTTCTTTCTTTCTTTCTTTCTTTCTAACTAATCTTTCTTTCTTCCTAATATTTATTTCTTTTTTCTTTCTTACTGATCTATCTTTCTAACTAACTAATCTTTCTTTCTTTCTTTCTTTCTTACTGATCTATCTTTCTAACTAACTAATCTTTCTTTCTTTCTAACTAATCTTTCTTTCTTTCTAACTAATCTTTCTTTCTTTTGTAACTAATCTTTCTTTCTTTCTAACTAATCTTTCTTTCTTTCTAACTAATCTTTCTTTCTTTCTTACTGATCTATCTTTCTTTCTAACTAACTAATCTTTTTCTAACTGATGATCTTTTCTTTCTTTCTTTCTTTCTTTCTTTCTTTCTTTCTAACTAATTTTCTTTCTTTCTTTCTAACTAATCTTTCTTTCTTTCATTCTTTCTAACTAATCTTTCTTTCTTTCTAAGTAATCCATCTTTCTTTCTTTCTTTCTAACTAGTCTTTCTTTCTTTTTAACTAATCTATCTATCTTTCTTTCTTTTTAACTAATCTATATATCTTTCTTTCTAACTAATCTATCTATCTTTCTTTCTTTTTAACTAATCTATCTATCTATCTTTCTTTTTAACTAATCTATCTATCTATCTATCTATCTATCTATCTATCTATCTTTCTTTCTAACTAATCCTTCTTTCTTTCTTTCTAACTAATCTTTCTTTCTTTCTTTCTTTCTTTCTTTCTAACTAATCTTTCTTCTCTCTTTCTTCTTTCTTTCTTTCTTTCTTTCTTTCTTTCTTTCTTTCTTTCTTTATTTTCTCTCTAACTAATCTTTTTTCTTTCTTTCTTTCTTTCTTTCTTTCTTTCTTTCTTTCTTTCTTTCTTTCTTTCTTTCTAACTAATCTTTCTTTCTTCCTAATATTTCTTTCTTTTTTCTTTCTTTCTTTCTTTCTTTCTTTCTTTTTTTCTTTCTTTCTAACTAATCTTTCTTCTTTCTTTCTTTCTTCATAATATTTCTTTTTTTTTTCTTTCTTTCTTTCTAACTAATCTTTCTTTCTTTCTTTCTTTCTTTCTTTCTTTCTTTCTTTCTTTCTTTCTTTCTTTCTTTCTGTCTTTCTTTCTAACTAATATTCTTTCTTTCTTTCTTTCTTTCTTTCTTTCTTTCTAACTAATCTTTCTTTCTTTCTAACTAATCTTTCTTTCTTTCTTTCTTTCTTTCTAACTAATCTTTCTTTCTTTCTTTTTTTCTTTCTTTCTTTCTTTCTTTCTTTCTTTCTTTCTAACTAATCTTCTTTCTTTCTTTCTTTCTTTCTCTCTTACTTTCTAACTAATCTTTCTTCTTTCTTTCTTTCTTTCTTTCTTTCTTTCTTTCTTTCTTTCTTTCTTTCTTTCTAACTAATCTTTCTTTCTTTCTAACTAATCTTTCTTCTTTCCTTCTTTCTTTCTTTCTCTCTAACTAATCTTTCTTCTTTCTTTCTTTCTTTCTTTCTTCCTTTCTTTCTTTCTTTCTTTCTTTCTTTCTTTCTTTCTTTCTTTCTTTCTTTATAACTAATCTTTCTTTCTTTCTAACTAATCTTTCTTCTTTCTTTCTTTCTTTCTTTCTTTCTTTCTTTCTTTCTTTCTTTCTTTCTTTCTTTCTTTCTGTCTTTCTTTCTTACTAATATTCTTTCTTTCTTTCTTTCTTTCTTTCTAACTAATCTTTCTTTCTTTCTTTCTAACTAATCTTTCTTTCTTTCTTTCTTTCTTTCTAACTAATCTTTCTTTCTTTTTTTCTTTCTTTCTTTCTTTCTTTCTTTCTTTCTTTCTTTCTTTCTTTCTTTCTAACTAATCTTCTTTCTTTCTTTCTTTCTTTCTTACTTTCTAACTAATCTTTCTTCTTTCTTTCTTTCTTTCTTTCTTTCTTTCTTTCTTTCTTTCTTTCTAACTAATCTTTCTTTCTTTCTAACTAATCTTTCTTTCTTTCTAACTAATCTTTCTTCTTTCCTTCTTTCTTTCTTTCTCTCTAACTAATCTTTCTTCTTTCTTTCTTTCTTTCTTCCTTTCTTTCTTTCTTTCTTTCTTTCTTTCTTTATAACTAATCTTTCTTTCTTTCTAACTAATCTGTCTTCTTTCTTTCTTTCTTTCTTTCTAACTAATCTTTCTTTCTTTCTAACTAATCTTTCTTCTTTCTTTCTTTCTAGCTAATCTTTCTTCTTTCTTTCTTTCTTTCTTTCTAACTAATCTTTCTTTCTTTCTAACTAATCTTTCTTCTTTCTTTCTTTCTAACTAATCTTTCTTCTTTCTTTCTTTCTTTCTTTCTTTCTAACTAATCTTTCTTTCTTTCTAACTAATCTTTCTTCTTTCTTTCTTTCTAACTAATCTTTCTTTCTTTCTTTCTTTCTTTCTTTCTTTCTAACTAATCTTTCTTTCTTTCTCTCTTTCTAACTAATCTTTCTTCTTTCTTTCTTTCTTTCTTTCTTTCTAACTAATCTTTCTTTCTAACTAATCTTTCTTCTTTCTTTCTTTCTTTCTTTCTTTCTTTCTTTCTTTCTTTCTTTCTTTCTAACTAATCTTTCTTCTTTCTTTCTTTCTTTCTTTCTTTCTTTCTTTCTTTCTTTCTTTCTAACTAATCTTTCTTTCTTTCTTTCTTTCTAACTAATCTTTCTTTCTTTCTTTCTTTCTTTCTTTCTTTCTAACTAATCTTTCTTTCTTCCTAATATTTATTTCTTTTTTCTTTCTTTCTTTCTTTCTTTCTTTCTTTCTTTCTTTCTTTCTTTCTTTCTTTCTTTCTTCCTAATATTTCTTTCTTTTTTTCTTTCTTTCTTTCTAACTAATCTTTCTTTCTTTCTTTCTTTCTTTCTTTCTTTCTTTCTTTCTAACTAATCTTTCTTTCTTTCTAACTAATATTCTTTCTTTCTTTCTTTCTTTCTTTCTTTCTTACTTTCTAACTAATCTTTCTTCTTTCTTTCTTTCTTTCTTTCTTTCTTTCTTTCTTACTTTCTAACTAATCTTTCTTTCTTTCTTTCTTTCTAACTAATCTTTCTTTCTTTCTTTCTCTCTTTCTAACTAATCTTTCTTCTTTCTTTCTTTCTTTATAACTAATCTTTCTTTCTAACTAATCTTTCTTCTTTCTTTCTTTCTTTCTTTCTTACTATCTAACTAATCTTTCTTCTTTCTTTCTTTCTTTCTTTCTTTCTTTCTTTCTTTCTTTATAACTAATCTTTCTTTCTAACTAATCTTTCTTCTTTCTTTCTTTCTTTCTTTCTTTCTTTCTAACTAATCTTTCTTTCTTTATAACTAATCTTTCTTCTTTCTTTCTTTCTCTTTCTTTCTAACTAATCTATCTATCTATCTATCTATCTTTCTTTCTAACTAATCCTTCTTTCTTTCTTTCTAACTAATCTTTCTTTCTTTCTTTCTTTCTTTCTTTCTTTCTAACTAATCTTTCTTCTCTCTTTCTTCTTTCTTTCTTTCTTTCTTACTTTCTTTCTTTCTTTCTTTCTTTCTTTCTTTCTTTCTTTCTTTCTTTATTTATTTTCTCTCTAACTAATCTTTTTTCTTTCTTTCTTTCTTTCTTTCTTTCTTTCTTTCTTTCTTTCTAACTAATCTTTCTTTCTTCCTAATATTTCTTTCTTTTTTCTTTCTTTCTTTCTTTCTTTCTTTCTTTCTTTCTAACTAATCTTTCTTCTTTCTTTCTTTCTTCATAATATTTCTTTTTTTTTCTTTCTTTCTTTCTAACTAATCTTTCTTTCTTTCTTTCTTTCTTTCTCTCTTTCTTTCTTTCTTTCTTTCTTTCTTTCTTTCTGTCTTTCTTTCTAACTAATATTCTTTCTTTCTTTCTTTCTTTCTTTCTTTCTTTCTTTCTAACTAATCTTTCTTTCTTTCTTTCTAACTAATCTTTCTTTCTTTCTTTCTTTCTTTCTTTCTTTCTTTCTTTCTTTCTTTCTAACTAATCTTTCTTTCTTTCTTTTTTTCTTTCTTTCTTTCTTTCTTTCTTTCTTTCTTTCTTTCTTTCTAACTAATCTTCTTTCTTTCTTTCTTTCTTTCTTTCTTACTTTCTAACTAATCTTTCTTCTTTCTTTCTTTCTTTCTTTCTTTCTTTCTTTCTTTCTTTCTAACTAATCTTTCTTTCTTTCTAACTAATCTTTCTTCTTTCCTTCTTTCTTTCTTTCTCTCTAACTAATCTTTCTTCTTTCTTTCTTTCTTTCTTTCTTCCTTTCTTTCTTTCTTTCTTTCTTTATAACTAATCTTTCTTTCTTTCTAACTAATCTTTCTTCTTTCTTTCTTTCTTTCTTTCTTTCTAACTAATCTTTCTTTCTTTCTAACTAATCTTTCTTCTTTCTTTCTTTCTAACTAATCTTTCTTCTTTCTTTCTTTCTTTCTAACTAATCTTTCTTTCTTTCTAACTAATCTTTCTTCTTTCTTTCTTTCTAACTAATCTTTCTTCTTTCTTTCTTTCTTTCTTTCTTTCTAACTAATCTTTCTTTCTTTCTAACTAATCTTTCTTCTTTCTTTCTTTCTAACTAATCTTTCTTCTTTCTTTCTTTCTTTCTTTCTTTCTTTCTTTCTTTCTTTCTTTCTTTCTTTCTTTCTTACTTTCTAACTAATCTTTCTTTCTTTCTTTCTTTCTAACTAATCTTTCTTCTTTCTTTCTTTCTTTCTTTCTTTCTTTCTCTCTTTCTAACTAATCTTTCTTCTTTCTTTCTTTCTTTCTTTCTTTCTTTCTTTCTTTCTAACTAATATTTCTTCTTTCTTTCTTTCTTTCTTTCTTTCTAACTAATCTTTCTTTCTTTCATTCTTTCTAACTAATCTTTCTTTCTTTTTAACTAATCTATCTATCTTTCTTTCTTTTTAACTAATCTATATATCTTTCTTTCTAACTAATCTATCTATCTTTCTTTCTTTTTAACTAATCTATCTATCTATCTTTCTTTTTAACTAATCTATCTATCTATCTTTCTTTCTAACTAATCTTTCTTCTCTCTTTCTTCTTTCTTTCTTTCTTTCTTTCTTTCTTCTCTCTTTCTTCTTTCTTTCTTTCTTTCTTTCTTTCTTTCTTTCTTTCTTTCTTTTCTTTCTAACTAATCTTTCTTCTTTCTTTCTTTCTAACTAATCTTCTTTCTTTCTTTCTTTCTTTCTTTCTTTCTAACTAATCTTTCTTTCTTTCTTTCTTTCTTTCTTTCTTTCTTTCTTTCTTTCTTTCTTTCTAACTAATCTTTCTTTCTTCCTAATATTTCTTTCTTTCTTTCTTTCTTTCTTTCTTTCTTTCTTTCTTTCTTTCTTTCTTCCTAATATTTCTTTCTTTTTTCTTTCTTTCTTTCTAACTAATCTTTCTTTCTTTCTTTCTTTCTTTCTTTCTTTCTTTCTAACTAATCTTTCTTTCTTTCTAACTAATCTTCTTTCTTTCTTTCTTTCTTTCTTTCTTTCTTTCTTTCTTTCTTTCTTACTTTCTAACTAATCTTTCTTCTTTCTTTCTTTCTTTCTTACTTTCTAACTAATCTTTCTTTCTTTCTTTCTAACTAATCTTTCTTTCTTTCTTTCTCTCTTTCTAACTAATCTTTCTTCTTTCTTTCTTTCTTTCTTTCTTTCTTTCTTTCTTTCTTTCTTTCTTTCTAACTAATCTTTCTTTCTAACTAATCTTTCTTCTTTCTTTCTTTCTTTCTTTCTTTCTTTCTTTCTTTCTAACTAATCTTTCTTCTTTCTTTCTTTCTTTCTTTCTTTCTTTCTTTCTTTCTTTCTTTCTAACTAATCTTTCTTTCTTTCTTTCTTTCTAACTAATCTTTCTTTCTTTCTTTCTTTCTTTCTTTCTTTCTTTCTAACTAATCTTTCTTTCTTCCTAATATTTATTTCTTTTTTCTTTCTTTCTTTCTTTCTTTCTTTCTTTCTTTCTTTCTTTCTTTCTTTCTTCCTAATATTTCTTTCTTTCTTTCTTTCTTTCTTTCTAACTAATCTTTCTTTCTTTCTTTCTTTCTTTCTTTCTTTCTTTCTAACTAATCTTTCTTTCTTTCTAACTAATCTTCTTTCTTTCTTTCTTTCTTTCTTTCTTTCTTACTTTCTAACTAATCTTTCTTCTTTCTTTCTTTCTTTCTTTCTTTCTTTCTTACTTTCTAACTAATCTTTCTTTCTTTCTTTCTTTCTAACTAATCTTTCTTTCTTTCTTTCTCTCTTTCTAACTAATCTTTCTTCTTTCTTTCTTTCTTTATAACTAATCTTTCTTTCTAACTAATCTTTCTTCTTTCTTTCTTTCTTTCTTTCTTACTATCTAACTAATCTTTCTTCTTTCTTTCTTTCTTTCTTTCTTTATAACTAATCTTTCTTTCTAACTAATCTTTCTTCTTTCTTTCTTTCTTTCTTTCTTTCTTTCTAACTAATCTTTCTTTCTTTATAACTAATCTTTCTTCTTTCTTTCTTTCTTTCTAACTAATCTTTCTTTCTTTCTAAGTAATCCATCTTTCCCTTTCAAGGGAACTCGAGCTGCGTCGAACGCTGCGGGAACGCCTCTGCGTTGTGCGTCATGAAGCACGTATGGAATCAGCCCAATGGAGAGATGAAACGTCATAGGCGGGTGACGTCATCGACCAGGAAACTATAAAGCACCCCAAAAACATAAGCGCAGTAGCTTCTGTGCCTTCAGTCGCGCTACATGTGAATCTGTCCCTGTCTGATATTGTTTGTCTTACATACCCTGCACCACACAAACAATTTATCCTATATATATATATATATATTGAGAGATTATGGCGGACGAACAGCAGTTTAGAAAGTGTGTTCCTCCCTGCTCGCGTTATTTAACGAGCGGGGATACACATGATCTTTGTGTTGTTTGTTTGGGAGTTCAGCATGCCCAGTTTGCTCTCGAGGGAGCAGACTGTGAGCATTGCGAGCGTTTGCCGTTAAGGACGCTCCGCTCCCGCCGATCGCTCTTTGAGGAGAGCGGTTCGGTGCGCGCTCCCCGCGGTTCGGGTCCCGCTTCTGCCGAGGCAGAGCGGCGGCGCTTATCGTGGGGATCGCAGATGGATCTCTCAGCGGGGGTTGAGACGGGCGCTGCCTTATCTCTCCCTTCACCTGTGAGATCCAGTGCCTCATTCCTGGGTTCGGAAGCACGCGCTGCGGTTTCTTCCGCTCAGGATGAGGCACCCGTACTACAGCTATCCAGTTCTGAGGAGCTGGATGTTGTTAGTGTGGAGGGAGAGACTGAGGATTCGCCACCTCACTCTCCCGAAAGTGATGAGCTTATGGAGGTTTTAACACGAGCTGTTGAAAAACTCAGTATTGAATGGCCAGTGATTAGACAGGAGTCTGTGTCAAAATCGAAACTGGATGAAAGATTTTTGCCCTCACGTGTTCAGCCTCCACGCCGGTGTCTGCCGTTCTTTCACGATCTCCACACTGAGGTGTCGAGATCGTGGAAGAAACCGGTTTCATATAGAATATTTAGTCCCCAGACATCAACATATTCAAATATAATGGGGGCTAGATCATATGGTTATGGCGCTTTGCCTCGCGTGGAAGAGACGCTCGCGAGCTATCTCTCCCCCGAGGCGGCGTCATCTTTTAAAACACCGGTATTACCCACCAAGCCCCTCAGAAATACATCTGCCTTGGTGGGTAAAGCGTATTCGGCTGCAGGTCAGGCTGCGTCATGTCTGCATACAATGTCAATCTTGCAGGCATACCAGGCTGACCTGCTGAGGGACGTGAGTGAGAGTGAGGCAGTCAGTACTGACGTAGTTCGAGAACTGCGTCAGGCTGCTGATTTATCCCTGCGCGCCACCAGAGAATCGGCCAAGCTAGTGGGTCGATCTATGGCAGCTCTGGTGGCCGCAGAAAGACATCTCTGGTTAAATCAGACAAATGTGAAAGAGAAAGAAAAAGCTTTTCTTTTAGATGCTCCTCTCTCTCCATCGGGGTTATTTGGCGAAGCTGTTAATTCTGTTATAGACAAATTCCAGGAAGAGAAAAAACAAGCTGCAGCTTTCAAAAAATTTCTCCCGTTAAAAATTCACGTCCCTGGGGCTGCTGGGCGGGAGCAGCCCCGGCCGTCTACAAGCTCATCCCATAGGGCGCAGCAGAAGCAGAGTGTCGCGTCTCGTGCTCCCCCTGCTGGACAGTGGGCTCAGGCGCGGCACTCTCAGCCGAAGTCTTCTAGCAATAGACCTGATCTGAGGACAGTGATATTGTCTAAGAAGGCTTCAGCTAAGAAGAAGTCCTGACGCCGAGGCGTTCAGGATGCTGAGGGTGGTCCCCACCGAGGCGGAAAGGAGTTCACCTCTCTTTACGGTGCCCATTCTTCCTCGGTGCCCTCAGGGGGCCGTTCTGCCAACCCCGCCTTCATGCCGGGGCGTAGGCGGGTCCCAGCGAGCGTTTTCCCGAGGGACGCTCGCTCCCTCTGAGGAGGGTCTCACAGCAGTCAAACCAGTCGTTCCCTGCCGGTGCGCCGTTACAGGGCGCTGTGTTTGCTGCTCAAGTTACACCAGAGGCCAGTCTCGAGAGACTGGTACCCTTAGTAGATTTTCTGGCAGAGTGGAAAAGTCTTCCAAGAATATCTCATTGGGTCCTGCAGACAGTAGAAAAAGGATATGCTATCCAGTTCAGGTGTCGTCCACCAAAATTCAGAGGGGTTCTGCACACAGTGGTGGGCCCCGAGCAGGCTCTGGTAATGGAACAAGAGGTGAAAACGCTCCTCCAAAAGGAGGCTATAGAACGGGTTCCTCCTCCCAGTTTGGAGTCAGGTTATTACAGCCGATATTTCATCGTTCCAAAGAAGGATGGGGGGTTGCGTCCAATTTTAGACCTGCGCCTATTGAATCGCTCGGTAGGGAAGCTAAAATTCAAGATGCTCACTATCAAGCAGATCGTGTCTCAAATCAGATCCGAGGACTGGTTTGTCACGATAGATCTAAAGGACGCATACTTCCACATTTCCATCCTTCCACAACACAGGAAGTTCCTGAGGTTCGCCTTCGGGGGCGAGGCGTACCAGTACAGGGTTCTTCCGTTTGGCCTAGCTTTATCACCCCGCACTTTCACGAAATGCATGGATGCAGCACTAGTGCCTCTGAGGCTTCAGGGCATTCGTATTCTCAATTATATCGACGATTGGTTGATTTTGGCTCAGACGGAGCAGATGGCGGTTCGGCATCGAGATGTCGTCCTCGCTCATATCAGAAAGTTGGGGTTGAGGCTGAACGCAAAGAAAAGTGTACTATCTCCTTCTCAGAAGACCACTTTTCTGGGTGTCGTTTGGGATTCGGTCTCGATGCGGGCGCGGCTCTCTCCGACCCGCATCGCTTCGATTCTCTCAGCTGTGAAACGAGTAAAGCTAGGCCAGCTACTCACTGTGAAGCAGTTTCAGAGACTGTTGGGTCTGATGGCAGCAGCGTCCAACGTTATACCTTGCGGCCTGTTGTACATGAGACCGTTACAGTGGTGGCTCAGGACCAAGGGATTCTCCCCGAGGGGAAATCCGCTCCGCACGTTCAAAGTCACGCGGCGCTGCCTTCGTGCTCTGGTCATGTGGAGAGAAACTTGGTTCCTATCCAAAGGTCCTGTGCTGGGGGCTCTTTGTCGTCGCATAACGCTAACGACGGATGCTTCCCTCACAGGGTGGGGGGCGGTCATGAGTGGCCGCCCAGCCCAAGGTCTGTGGCAGGACCATCATCTATCGTGGCATATAAATTGTCTAGAGATGTTGGCTGTGTTTCAGGCTCTGAAACACTTCTTAACAGACCTGAGGGGCCATCATGTGTTAGTTCAATCAGACAACACGTCGGTGGTCTCTTATATAAATCATCAGGGGGGCCTGCGGTCTCGCCGGCTTTACAAGTTGGCCCGTCAGATCCTCCTGTGGTCCCAGGGGAAGCTACTATCACTGAGAGCAATGTATCTTCCCGGGTATTTAAATGTGGTAGCGGACTCCCTGTCGAGGCAGGGGCCGAGGCCAGGGGAATGGAGACTCCACCCCGAGGTGGTGGAGCTCCTTTGGTTGAGTTTCGGTCGCGCCGAGGTGGACCTATTCGCTTCCAGGGAGACCACGCATTGTCATCTGTGGTTCTCCATCAGTCATCCAGCCCCCCTGGGGTTGGATGCTATGGTGCAGCCGTGGCCGAGGTCACGCCTGTACGCCTTTCCCCCGATTGCTCTGCTACCAGGAGTTCTGGAGAGGGTTCGCCGGGACGGGGTCAGCCTACAGTAGCCCCGTTTTGGCCGGCCCGAGTATGGTTTGCGGACCTGATTTCTCTCCTGGACGGCTCTCCCTTGGAGCTCCCGGTCAGGAGGGATCTACTCTCTCAGGCGGGCGGCACGATATGTCACCCCCGCCCAGAATTGTGGAAACTGTGGGCTTGGCCTCTGAGGGGGCCCAGCTCATAGAGTCTGGTCTCTCAACCGAGGTTGTTGAGACCATTCTTCACTCCAGAGCTCCATCCACGAGGAAGCTTTATGCCTTGAAGTGGAAACTTTTCACTTCTTGGTGTGGAGAACACCTGCAGGACCCAGTTAACTGCCCAGTGGGTGCAGTGCTGGAGTTCCTGCAGGAGCGCTTCTCCACAGGGTTATCCCCCTCCACACTAAAGGTGTATGTGGCGGCACTAGCTGCTTACCACGTCCCTTTCAGTGGAGTTTCTCTTGGGAGACACCCGCTTGTAACTCGTTTCCTCCGTGGCACTTTGAGGCTGAGGCCAGCAGTTCGTACGAGGGTGCCGACCTGGGATCTGGCCATTGTATTGGAAGGTCTTTCCCTAGCTCCTTTTGAACCTATCGAAGAAGTTCCTGAGAAGTTTCTCACTTTTAAAACTATCTTTTTACTTGCTATCTCCTCATTAAAAAGAATCGGAGATTTGCAGGCTCTGTCGGTGTCACCCTCGTGCCTGGAATTTTCGCCTGGCATGGTTAAGGCTTTTCTGCATCCTAGACCAGGTTACGTTCCCAAGGTCCCTACTAATGTTGTTAGACCTACGGTTCTGCAGGCTTTCTGTCCTCCTCCATTTATGTCATCGGACCAGGAGAAACTTAATTTACTCTGCCCTGTTAGGGCGTTAGACGCTTATGTCCACAGAGCTGCCCTGTGGAGGAAATCAGAACAACTATTTGTATGTTTCGGGCCATCCAGGAAAGGGTGCCCTGCGTCTAAACAGAGAATGAGCAAGTGGGTGGTCGAGGCTATCTCACTTGCTTATGAGTCGGCTGGTCAGCCTTCACCTTTGGCTGTTCGAGCCCACTCTACTAGGAGTATGGCTGCTTCCAAAGCTCTATTGTCGGGGGTTTCCCTGAGTGACGTTTGTGATGCGGCTGGATGGTCTTCACCGCATACTTTTATTAAGTTCTATGACCTAGACTTAAGTTCTACCCCTGGGGCACAAGTGCTCTCGTCCTCTGTGCGCTAGTTCTCACATGGCGGTCATTTGGTCCTATGGCGACGTGGGTATTCGCGTTCCCGCAGCGTTCGACGCAGCTCGAGTTCCCTTGAAAGGGAACGTCTCGGTTACGTATGTAACCCTAGTTCCCTGATAGGGAACGAGACGCTGCGTCGTTCCGCCATACTCCCGGCACTCCCGTTAGCGCTTCCTTCAGGCCTATCAGAAGCTACTGCGCTTATGTTTTTGGGGTGCTTTATAGTTTCCTGGTCGATGACGTCACCCGCCTATGACGTTTCATCTCTCCATTCCATACGTGCTTCATGACGCACAACGCAGAGGCGTTCCCGCAGCGTTCGACGCAGCGTCTCGTTCCCTATCAGGGAACTAGGGTTACATACGTAACCGAGACGTTCTTTCTTTCTTTCTAACTAGTCTTTCTTTCTTTCTTTCTAACTAATCTATCTTTCTTTCTTTTTAACTAATCTATCTATCTTTCTTTCTAACTAATCTATCTATCTTTCTTTCTTTCTAACTAATCATTCTTTCTTTCTTTCTAACTAATCTTTCTTTTTTTCTTACTGATCTATCTTTCTTTCTAACTAACTAATCTTTCTTTCTAACCGATCATCTTTTCTTTCTTTCTTTCTTTCTTTCTTTCTAACTAATCTTTCTTTCTTTCATTCTTTCTAACTAATCTTTCTTTCTTTCTAAGTAATCCATCTTTCTTTCTTTCTTTCTAACTAGTCTTTCTTTCTTTCTAACTAATCTATCTTTCTTTCTTTTTAACTAATCTATCTATCTTTCTTTCTAA
This sequence comes from Tiaroga cobitis, assembly GCA_030578255.1. NCBI lineage: Eukaryota > Metazoa > Chordata > Actinopteri > Cypriniformes > Leuciscidae > Tiaroga > Tiaroga cobitis. Next base: position 1,733,322 of record JAROOI010000035.1, on the reverse strand, counting down.
CTAATCTATCTATCTTTCTTTCTTTTTAACTAATCTATCTATCTTTCTTTCTTTTTAACTAATCTATCTATCTATCTTTCTCTCTAAATAATCCTTCTTTCTTTCTTTCTTTCTTTCTTACTGATCTATCTTTCTAACTAACTAATCTTTCTTTCTTTCTAACTAATCTTTCTTTCTTTCTAACTAATCTTTCTTTCTTAATGATCTATCTTTCTTTCTAACTAACTAATCTTTCTTTCTAACTGATCATCTTTTCTTTCTTTCTTTCTTTCTTTCTAACTAATTTTCTTTCTTTCTTTCTAACTAATCTTTCTTTCTTTCTAACTAATCTATCTTTCTTTCTTTCTAACTAATCTTTCTTTTTTTCTTTCTAACTAATTATCTTTCGTTCTTTCTTTATAATTAATCTATCTCTCTTTATAAATAATCCATCTTTCTTTTTTCTTTCTTTCTTTCCAACTAATGTCTTTCTTTCTTACTGATCTATCTTTCTTTCTATCTTATCTTTCTTTTTTCTAACTAATCTTTCTTTCTTTATAACTAATCTTTCTTTCTTTTTACCTAATCTTTCTTGCTAAGCTACACCCAGAATACCCTAGCAACACCCTAGCAACACCCTAGCAACCACCTAGCAACACCCTAGCAACCACCCAGAACACCCTAGCAACCGCCTAGCAACACCCTAGCAACCACCCAGAACACCCTAGCAACCTTCTAGCAACACCCTAGCAACCACCCAGAACACCCTAGCAACCGCCTAGCAACCGCCTAGCAACACCCAAGCAACCACCCAGAACACCCTAGCAACCGCCTAGCAACACCCTAGCAACCACCCAGAACACCCTAGCAACCACCTAGCAACACCCTAGCAACCACCCAGAACACCCTAGCAACTGCCTAGCAACACCCTAGCAACCACCCAGAACACCCTAGCAACTGCCTAGCAACACCCTAGCAACCACCCAGAATACCCTAGCAACACCCTAGCAACCCCCCAGAATACCCTAGCAACTGCCAAGCAACACCCTAGCAACCACCCAGAACACCCTAGCAACCGCCTAGCAACCACCCAGAACACCCTAGCAACCGCCTAGCAACACCCTAGCAACCACCCAGAACACCCTAGCAACCACCTAGCAACACCCTAGCAACCACTCAGAACACCCTAGCAACTGCCTAGCAACTCCCTAGCAACCGCCTAGCAACACCCTAGCAACCACCCAGAACACCCTAGCAACCGCCTAGCAACAACCTAACAACTACCCAGAACACCCTAGCAACCGCCTAGCAACACCCTAGCAACCACATCATACAGTAAGTAACATCATACAGACGTGTTTGTTGTCTCGTATGCAATCATGTACCACACTCTAGCAACCGAGCGGCGAATTTTGCCACTGCAAGCACCACTTCACATTTTCTTCTGGAAATGTACATTCTAGTTAAGTTGGCTTGGAGAGCCAACTTACTGAAATCCTATTTAAACTTATTATTATTATTATTATTATTATTATTCTTACTCAAATTTACAACTCTAACTCCTCCTAGAGCTTTAACTCCACATACTCCAAACTCGGCATGGACACTCAAACTGTTCTGACTCGGTGTGCTATATCTTTTCTAACTGATCGGACTTACAGTTTTCTTAAAAATTAATATTAAATATCATAAAATTCCCATAGACTTTCATTGCAGCATGTTCAAAATGAGCCAAGGCTACGGTGGCCCAGTAGTGCACAACATAAAAACTCAAATCTAAACTCCCTGAAGCCCTAGACTCAATTAAACTACCATTCAATGTACTAATATCTATCTATCTATCTATCTATCTATCTATCTATCTATCTATCTATCTTTCTAAATAATCTATCTATCTAACTAATCTATCTATCTTTCTAACTAATCTATCTATCTATCGATCTTTCTTTCTAACTAATCTATTTATCTTTCTAACTAATCTATCTATCTATCTATCTATCTATCTATCTATCTATCTATCTATCTATCTTATCTATCTTTCTAAATAATCTATCTATCTATCTTTCTAACTAATCTATCTATCTATCTTTCTAACTAATATATCTATCTATCTATCTATCTATCTATCTATCTATCTATCTATCTTTATTTCTTTCTAACTAATCTTTTCTTTCTTTCTAACTAATCTTTCTTTCTTTCTTTCTTTCTTTCTTTCTTTCTTTCTTTCTTTCTTTCTTTCTTTCCTTCTAACTAATCCATCCTTCTTTCTTTCTTACTGATCTATCTTTCTTTCTGTCTTTCTAACTAATCTTTCTTTATTTCTTTCTAACTAATCTTTTCTTTTTTTCTAACTAATCTTTCTTTCTTTCTTTCTAATTATCTTTCTTTCTTTTTACCTAATCTTTCTTTCTTTTTCTTTCTTTCTTTCCAACTAATCTCTTTCTTTCTTTCTTTCTTTCTTTCTTTCTTTCTTTCTTTCTTACTGATCTATCTTTCTTTCTATCTTATATTTCTTTCTGTCTTTCTAACTAATCTTTCTTTATTTCTTTCTAACTGATCTTTTCTTTCTTTCTAACTAATCTTTCTTTCTTTCTTTCTTTCTTTCTTTCTAACTAATCCATCATTCTTTCTTTCTGACTAATCCATCTTTCTTTCTTTCTAACTAATCTTTCTTTCATTCTTTCTAACTAATCTTTCTTTCTTTCTAAGTAATCCATCTTTCTTTCTTTCTAACTAATCTATCTTTCTTTCTTTTTAACTAATCTATCTATCTTTCTTTCTAACTAATCTATCTATCTTTCTTTTTAACTATTCTATCTATCTTTCTTTCTAACTAATCTATCTATCTTTCTTTTTAACTAATCTATCTATCTTTCTTTCTTTTTAACTAATCTATCTATCTTTCTTTCTTTCTAACTAATCTTTCTTTCTAACTAATCTTTCTTTCTTTCTTTCTTACTGATCTATCTTTCTAACTAACTAATCTTTCTTTCTTTCTAACTAATCTTTCTTTCTTTCTAACTAATCTTTCTTTCTTTTGTAACTAATCTTTCTTTCTTTCTAACTAATCTTTCTTTCTTTCTAACTAATCTTTCTTTCTTTCTTACTGATCTATCTTTCTTTCTTTCTAACTAACTAATCTTTTTCTAACTGATGATCTTTTCTTTCTTTCTTTCTTTCTTTCTTTCTAACTAATTTTCTTTCTTTCTTTCTAACTAATCTTTCTTTCTTTCATTCTTTCTAACTAATCTTTCTTTCTTTCTAAGTAATCCATCTTTCTTTCTTTCTTTCTAACTAGTCTTTCTTTCTTTCTTTCTTTTTAACTAATCTATCTATCTTTCTT
>JAROOI010000035.1:1705000-1727500 GCA_030578255.1 Tiaroga cobitis | reverse complement strand
TCTTTTTAACTAATCTATATATCTTTCTTTCTAACTAATCTATCTATCTTTCTTTCTTTTTAACTAATCTATCTATCTTTCTTTCTTTTTAACTAATCTATCTATCTATCTTTCTTTTTAACTAATCTATCTATCTATCTTTCTTTCTAACTAATCTTTCTTCTCTCTTTCTTCTTTCTTTCTTTCTTTCTTTCTTCTCTCTTTCTTCTTTCTTTCTTTCTTTTCTTTCTAACTAATCTTTCTTCTTTCTTTCTTTCTTTCTTTCTTTCTTTCTAACTAATCTTTCTTTCTTTATAACTAATCTTTCTTCTTTCTTTCTTTCTTTCTTTCTTTCTTTCTAACTAATCTTTCTTCTTTCTTTCTTTCTTTCTTTCTTTCTAACTAATCTTTCTTTCTTTCTTTCTTTCTAACTAATCTTTCTTTCTTTCTTTCTCTCTTTCTAACTAAACTTTCTTCTTTCTTTCTTTCTTTCTTTCTTTCTAACTAATCTTTCTTTCTTTCTAACTAATCTTTCTTCTTTCTTTCTTTCTTTCTTTCTAACTAATCTTTCTTTCTTTCTAGCTAATCTTTCTTTCTTTCTTTCTTTCTAACTAATCTTTCTTCTTTCTTTCTTTCTTTCTTTCTTTCTTTCTTTCTTTCTTTCTTTCTTTCTTTCTAACTAATCTTTCTTCTTTCTTTCTTTCTTTCTAACTAATCTTTCTTCTTTCTTTCTTTCTCTCTTTCTAACTAATCTTTCTTCTTTCTTTCTTTCTTTCTAACTAATCTTTCTTTCTTTCTAAGTAATCCATCTTTCTTTCTTTCTTTCTAACTAGTCTTTCTTTCTTTCTTTCTAACTAATCTATCTTTCTTTCTTTTTAACTAATCTATCTATCTTTCTTTCTAACTAATCTATCTATCTTTCTTTCTTTCTAACTAATCATTCTTTCTTTCTTTCTAACTAATCTTTCTTTTTTCTTACTGATCTATCTTTCTTTCTAACTGATCATCTTTTCTTTCTTTCTTTCTTTCTTTCTAACTAATCTTTCTTTCTTTCATTCTTTCTAACTAATCTTTCTTTCTTTCTAAGTAATCCATCTTTCTTTCTTTCTTTCTAACTAGTCTTTCTTTCTTTCTAACTAATCTATCTTTCTTTCTTTTTAACTAATCTATCTATCTTTCTTTCTAACTAATCTATCTATCTTTCTTTCTTTTTAACTAATCTATCTATCTAATCTAATCTATCTCTCTCTCTTTCTAACTAATCTTTCTTCTTTCTTTCTTTCTTTCTTTCTTTATAACTAATCTTTCTTTCTAACTAATCTTTCTTCTTTCTTTCTTTCTTTCTTTCTTTCTTTCTTTCTAACTAATCTTTCTTTCTTTATAACTAATCTTTCTTCTTTCTTTCTTTCTTTCTTTCTTTCTTTCTTTCTAACTAATCTTTCTTCTTTCTTTCTTTCTTTCTTTCTTTCTTTCTAACTAATCTTTCTTTCTTTCTTTCTTTCTTTCTTTCTAACTAATCTTTCTTTCTTTCTTTCTTTCTTTCTAACTAATCTTTCTTTCTTCCTAATATTTATTTCTTTTTTCTTTCTTTCTTTCTTTCTTTCTTTCTTTCTTTCTTTCTTTCTTTCTTTCTAACTAATCTTTCTTCTTTCTTTCTTTCTTCCTAATATTTCTTTCTTTTTTCTTTCTTTCTTTCTAACTAATATTTCTTTCTTTCTTTCTTTCTTTCTTTCTTTCTAACTAATCTTTCTTTCTTTCTAACTAATCTTCTTTTTTTCTTTCTTTCTTTCTTTCTTTCTTTCTTACTTTCTAACGAATCTTTCTTCTTTCTTTCTTTCTTTCTTTCTTTCTTTCTTTCTTTCTTACTTTCTTACTTTCTTACTTTCTAACTAATCTTTCTTTCTTTCTTTCTAACTAATCTTTCTTTCTTTCTTTCTCTCTTTCTAACTAATCTTTCTTCTTTCTTTCTTTCTAACTAATCTTTCTTTCTAACTAATCTTAATTCTTTCTTTCTTTCTTTCTTTCTTTCTTTCTTTCTTTCTTTCTAACTAATCTTTCTTTCTTTATAGCTAATCTTTCTTCTTTTTTTCTTTCTTTCTTTCTTTCTTTCTAACTAATCTTTCTTCTTTCTTTCTTTCTTTCTTTCTTTCTTTCTTTCTTTCTAACTAATCTTTCTTTCTTTCTTTCTAACTAATCTTTCTTTCTTTCTTTCTCTCTTTCTAACTAATCTTTCTTCTTTCTTTCTTTCTTTCTTTCTAACTAATCTTTCTTTCTTTCTAACTAATCTTTCTTCTTTCTTTCTTTCTTTCTTTCTAACTAATCTTTCTTTCTTTCTAACTAATCTTTCTTTCTTTCTTTCTAACTAATCTTTCTTCTTTCTTTCTTTCTTTCTTTCTTTCTTTCTTTCTTTATTTCTAACTAATCTTTCTTCTTTCTTTCTTTCTTTCTAACTAATCTTTCTTCTTTCTTTCTTTCTCTCTTTCTAACTAATCTTTCTTCTTTCTTTCTTTCTTTCTAACTAATCTTTCTTTCTTTCTAAGTAATCCATCTTTCTTTCTTTCTTTCTAACTAGTCTTTCTTTCTTTCTTTCTAACTAATCTATCTTTCTTTCTTTTTAACTAATCTATCTATCTTTCTTTCTAACTAATCTATCTATCTTTCTTTCTTTCTAACTAATCATTCTTTCTTTCTTTCTAACTAATCTTTCTTTTTTTCTTACTGATCTATCTTTCTTTCTTTCTAACTAACTAATCTTTCTTTCTAACCGATCATCTTTTCTTTCTTTCTTTCTTTCTTTCTAACTAATCTTTCTTTCTTTCTTTCTTTTTAACTAATCTATCTATCTATCTTTCTCTCTAAATAATCCTTCTTTCTTTCTTTCTTTCTTTCTTTCTTTCTTACTGATCTATCTTTCTAACTAACTAATCTTTCTTTCTTTCTAACTAATCTTTCTTTCTTTTGTAACTAATCTTTCTTTCTTTCTAACTAATCTTTCTTTCTTTCTAACTAATTTTTCTTTCTTTCTTTCTAACTAATCTTTCTTTCTTAATGATCTATCTTTCTTTCTAACTAACTAATATTTCTTTCTAACTGATCATCTTTTCTTTCTTTCTTTCTTTCTTTCTAACTAATTTTCTTTCTTTCTTTCTAACTAATCTTTCTTTCTTTCTAACTAATCTATCTTTCTTTCTTTCTAACTAATCTTTCTTTTTTTCTTTCTAACTAATTATCTTTCGTTCTTTCTTTATAATTAATCTATCTCTCTTTATAAATAATCCATCTTTCTTTTTTCTTTCTTTCTTTCCAACTAATGTCTTTCTTTCTTACTGATCTATCTTTCTTTCTATCTTATCTTTCTTTTTTCTAACTAATCTTTCTTTCTTTATAACTAATCTTTCTTTCTTTTTACCTAATCTTTCTTTCTTTTTACCTAATCTTTCTTTCTTTTTACCTAATCTTTCTTTCTTTTTACATAATCTTTCTTTCTTTTTTCTTTCTTTCTTTCCAACTAATCTCTTTCTTTCTTTCTTTCTTACTGATCTATCTTTCTTTCTAACTAATCTTTCTTTATTTCTTTCTAACTAATCTTTTCTTTCTTTCTAACTAATCTTTCTTTCATTCTTTCTAACTAATCCATCCTTCTTTCAATCTGACTAATCCATCTTTCTTTCTTTCTAACTAATCCATCTTTCTTTCTTTCTAACTAATCTTTCTTTCTTCTTTCTTTCTTTCTAACTAATCTTTCTTTCATTCTTTTTAACTAATCTTTCTTCTTTCTTTCTAACTAAACTTTCTTCTTTCTTTCTAACTAATCCATCTATCAAACTTCAAACTATTTTAAACTTCTTCAAACTCTCTGGTCTGGCTTTTTCAAGCCAACTTAAAGTTTGTCTCATCAAACTTTTTTCTAGTTATTATTATTATTATTATTATTATTATTCTGCCCCCTAAAATTTCTGACTCTAACTCCTCCTAGAGCTTTAACTCCACATACTCCAAACTCGGCACGGACACTCAAACTGTTCTCACTTAGTGTGCTATATCTTTTCTAACTGATCGGATTTACGGTTTTCCTAAAAATGACGATCGAAACTCGAAAAAAACCATTTGAAAATCCCATTGACTTAACATTGCGGAATGTTCAGACTGTCAAACTCCCCAACTGTCAAAATTTCAAATCTAAATCCCTTGAAGGCCTGGACTCAAACTGCCATTCTATACACTATATGAGCCATTGAGACTCATTTAAACTAATGAACTCATCAATGACACTTCTAACTATCTAATCTTAAACTCTTAAACTCATAATAAATTAATAAACTCTAAACTTGAACTCTTAGACTCATTTAAACTTATAAACTCTAAACTCATAAATTAATCAACTCTGAACTCTTACTCATTTAAACTTAAAATCTCATGAATTTATACACTTATAAACTCATAAACATAGAAACTCATGAATTCATACACTAATGAACTCTCATGAATTCATACACTAATGAACTCTCATGAATTCATACACTAATGAACTCTCATGAATTCATACACTAATGAACTCTCATGGATTCATACACTAATGAACTCTCATGAATTCATACACTAATGAACTCTCATGGATTCATACACTAATGAACTCTCATGAATTCATACACTAATGAACTCTCATGGATTCATACACTAATGAACTCTCATGAATTCATACACTAATGAACTCTCATGAATTCATACACTAATGAACTCTCATGAATTCATACACTAATGAACTCTCATGGATTCATACACTAATGAACTCTCATGAATTCATACACTAATGAACTCTCATGAATTCATACACTAATGAACTCTCATGGATTCATACACTAATGAACTCTCATGGATTCATACACTAATGAACTCTCATGAATTCATACACTAATGAACTCTCATGAATTCATACACTAATGAACTCTCATGAATTCATACACTAATGAACTCTCATGAATTCATACACTAATGAACTCTCATGGATTCATACACTAATGAACTCTCATGAATTCATACACTAATGAACTCTCATGAATTCATACACTAATGAACTCTCATGAATTCATACACTAATGAACTCTCATGGATTCATACACTAATGAACTCTCATGAATTCATACACTAATGAACTCTCATGAATTCATACTTATGAACTTTAAACTCATAAACTGAGTGTGTGTCTGAGTGAATGTATGCGTGTATATGTGTGTGTGTCTGTGAGCGAGTTAGTGTGTGTGTGCATTTGTGAGTGTATGTGCATGAGTGTGTGTGTTAGTGAGCGTGTGTGTAAAGGTGAGCAAGTGTGTGTGTGTGTGTGTGAGTTAGTGAGCTTGTCTGTGTGTGTATGTGTGTGTGTGTGTGTGTGTGTGTGTGTGTTAGAGTTAGTGAGCGTGTCTGTGTGTGTTTGTGTTAGTGAGCGTGTGTGTAAAGGTGAGCAAGTGTGTGTGTGTGTGAGTTAGTGAGCTTGTCTGTGTGTGTGTGTGTGTGTGTGTGTGTGTGTGTGTGTGTGTGTGTGTGTGTGTGTTAGAGTTAGTGAGCGTGTCTGTGAGTGTTTGTGAGTGAATAACTCATGAATTCATACACTTATGAACTCTTAAACTAAAATGAATAAACTCTGAACTCTTACTCATCTAAACTTATTAACTCTAAACTTGTACACTTATAAACACATGAATTCATACACTTATGAACTTTTAAACTCATAAATAGTTCACCATAGCAACCACCCAAAATACATTAGAACACCCTAGCAACACCTTAGCAACCACCCAAAATACCTTGGAACACCCTAGCAACACCATAGCAACCACCCAAAATACATTAGAACACCCTAGCAACACCTTAGCAACCACCCAAAATACCTTGGAACACCCTAGCAACACCATAGCAACCACCCAGAACACCCTAGCAACCGCCTAGCAACCCCCAGAACACCATAGCAACTACCCAAAATACCTCAGAACACCCTAGCAACACCATAGCAACCACCCAGAACACCCTAGCAACCGCCCAAAATACCTTAGAACACCTTAGCAACACCATAGCAACCACCCAGAACACCCTAGCAACCACCCAAAATACCTTAGAACACCCTAGCAACCACCCAGAACACCCTAGCAACCACCCAAAATACCTTAGAACACCCTAGCAACCACCCAAAATACATTAGAAAACCCTAGCAACACCATAGCAACCACCCAAAATACCTTAGAACACCCTAACAACACCCTAGCAACCACCAAAAATACCTTAGAACACCCTAGCAACACCTTAGCAACCACCCGAAATACCTCAGAACATCCTAGCAACACCCTAGCAACCACCCAAAATACCTTAGAACACCATAGCAACCACCCAGAACACCCTAGCAACCACCCAAAATACCTTAGAACACCCTAGCAACCACCCAGAACACCCTAGCAACCACCCAAAATACCTTAGAACACCCTAGCAACCACCCAAAATAACTTAGAACACCCTAGCAACCACCCAAAATACCTTAGAACACCCTAGCAACACCATAGCAACCACCCAAAATACCTTAGAACACCCTAGCAACACCCTAGCAACAACCAAAAATACCTTAGAACACCCTAGCAACCACCCGAAATACCTCAGAACATCCTAGCAACACCCTAGCAACCACCCAAAATACCTTAGAACACCCTAGCAACCACCCAGAACACCCTAGCAACCACCCAAAATAACTTAGAACACCCTAGCAACCACCCAAAATACCTTAGAACACCCTAGCAACACCATAGCAACCACCCAAAATACCTTAGAACACCCTAGCAACACCCTAGCAACAACCAAAAATACCTTAGAACACCCTAGCAACACCCTAGCAACCACCCGAAATACCTCAGAACATCCTAGCAACACCCTAGCAACCACCCAAAATACCTTAAAACACCCTAGCAACACCCTAGCAACCACCTAAAATACCCTAGAACACCCTAGCAACCACCCAGAACACCCTAGCAACCACTCAAAATACCTTAGAAACCACCTAGCAACCCACTAGAAACACCCTAGCAACATTTAATTACTTGAAACTATACTTTAACCTTTAAACTATTTAAAACTTTAAACTACTTTAAACTACTTTAAACTAATTTAAACTTCAAACTACTTTAAAATTCAAACTTATTTAAACTTTAAACTACTTTAACTTTCAAACTAATTTAAACTTCAAACTACTTTAAAATTCAAACTAATTTAAACTTTAAATTAATTTAAACTATTTTAAACTTTAAACTAAGTTAAACTATAAACTACTTTAAACTAATTTAAACTTCAAACTACTTTAAACTTCTTCAAACTTTGCGGTCCAAACTTTCACAAGCCAACTTAAAGTTTGTCTCGACGAACTTTTTCTAGTTATTATTATTATTCTTCTTAGAAAACTGTTGACTGCTACTCCTCCTAGAGCTTTAACTCTACAAACTCCAAACTCAGACTAGACCTTTGGACTGGTCTGAAGTTAGTTGCTATATCTTTTCTAACTGATCGGACTTACGGTTTTCCTAAAAACTACGATCAAACTCGGAAAAAACTCCCATTGACTTTACATTGCGGAATCTTCAGATTTTCAAACTCCCCAACTGTCAAAAATTCAAATGTAAATCCCTTGAAACCCTAGACTGAATCAAACTGCCATTCTATATACTATATGAGCCATTGAGACTCATTCAAACTAATAAACTCATCTATCTATGACACTTATCCATCTATCTATCTATCTACTTTAAACTAAATTAAACTTCAAACTAAATTAAACTTTAAACTTCAAACTAATTTAAACTTGAAACTTATTTAAACTTTAAACTTCAAACTTATTTAAACTTTAAACTTCAAACTAATTTAAACTTTAAACTCATAAACTCGTACACTTATAAACTCATACACTTATAAACTCATGAATTCATACACTTATGAACTCAAACTCATAAATGAATAAACTCTGAACTCTTACTCATTTAAACTTATAAACTCTAAACTCATAAATTCATACACTTATAAACTCATGAACTTATAAATGCATTAATTCATACACGTATGAACTATCATGAATTCATACACTTATGAACTTTTAAACTCATAAATAGTTCACCATAGCAAACACCCAGAACACTCTAGCAACTGCATAGCAACCACCCAGAACACCCTAGAAACCAACTGAAATACCTTAGAACACCCTAGCAACACCATAGCAACCACCCACAATACCTTAGAACACCCTAGCAACCACATAATATACCTTAGAACACCCTAGCAACCACCCAGAACACCCTAGCAACCGCCCAAAATACCTTAGAACACCCTAGCAACCACCCAAAATGCCTTATAACACCCTAGCAACACCCTAGCAACCACCAAAAATACCTTAGAACACCCTAGCAACCACCCAGAACACCCTAGCAACCGCCCAAAATACCTTAGAACACCCTAGCAACCACCCAAAATGCCTTATAACACCCTAGCAACACCCTAGCAACCACCCAAAATACCTTAGAACACCCTAGCAACCACCCAAAATACATTAGAACACCATAGCAACACCATAGCAACCACCCAAAATACCTTAGAACACCCTAGCAACACCCTAGCAACCACCAAAAATACCTTACAACACCCTAACAACCACCCGAAATACCTCAGAACATCCTAGCAACACCCTAGCAACCACCCAAAATACCTTAGAACACCATAGCAACACCATAGCAACCACCCAAAATACCTTAGAACACCCTAACAACACCCTAGCAACCACCCAAAATGCCTTATAACACCCTAGCAACACCCTAGCAACCACCCAAAATACCTTAGAACACCCTAGCAACACCCTATCATCCACCAAAAATACCTTAGAACACCCTAGCAACACCCTAGCAACCACCCAAAATACCTCAAAACATCCTAGCAACACCCTAGCAACCACCCAAAATACCTTAGAACACCATAGCAACACCATAGCAACCACCCAAAATACCTTAGAACACCCTAACAACACCCTAGCAACCACCCAAAATACCTTAAAACACCCTAGCAACACCATAGCAACCACCTAAAATACCCTAGAACACCCTAGCAACCACCCAGAACACCCTAGCAACCACTCAAAATACCTTAGAAACCACCTAGCAACCCACTAGAAACACCCTAGCAACATTTAATTACTTGAAACGATACTTTAACCTTTAAACTACTTTGAACTTTAAACTATTTAAAACTTTAAACTACTTTAAACTACTTTAAACTAATTTAAACTTCAAACTAATTTAAACTTTAAATTAATTTAAACTATTTTAAACTTTAAACTAAGTTAAACTATAAACTACTTTAAACTAATTTAAACTTCAAACTAATTTAAACTTTAAACTAATTTAAACTTCAAACTACTTTAAACTTCTTCAAACTTTGCGGTCCAAACTTTCACAAGCCAACTTAAAGTTTGTCTCGACGAACTTTTTCTAGTTATTAAGTTGGCTTGGAGAGCCAACTTACTGAAATCCTATTTAAACTTATTAAGTTGGCTTGGAGAGCCAACTTACTGAAATCCTATTTAAACTTATTATTATTATTAAGTTGGCTTGGAGAGCCAACTTACTGAAATCCTATTTAAACTTATTATTATTATTCTTCTTACTCAAATTTACAACTCTAACTCCTCCTAGAGCTTTAACTCCACATACTCCAAACTCGGCATGGACACTCAAACTGTTCTGACTCGGTGTGCTATATCTTTTCTAACTGATCGGACTTACAGTTTTCTTAAAAATTAATATTAAATATCATAAAATTCCCATAGACTTTCATTGCAGCATGTTCAAAATGAGCCAAGGCTACGGAGGCCCAGTAGTGCACAACATAAAAACTCAAATCTAAACTCCCTGAAGCCCTAGACTCAGTTAAACTACCATTCAATGTACTAATATCTATCTATCTATCTATCTATCTATCTATCTATCTATCTAAATAATCTATCTATCTAACTAATCTATCTATCTTTCTAACTAATCTATCTATCTATCGATCTTTCTTTCTAACTAATCTATTTATCTTTCTAACTAATCTATCTATCTATCTATCTATCTATCTATCTATCTATCTATCTATCTATCTTTCTAAATAATCTATCTATCTATCTTTCTAACTAATCTATCTATCTATCTTTCTAACTAATATATCTATCTATCCATCTATCTATCTATCTATCTATCTATCTATCTATCTATCTATCTTTCTAAATAATCTATCTATCTAACTAATCTATCTATCTTTCTAACTAATCTATCTATCTATCGATCTTTCTTTCTAACTAATCTATTTATCTTTCTAACTAATCTATCTATCTATCCTATCTATCTATCTATCTATCTATCTATCTATCTATCTATCTATCTATCTTTCTAAATAATCTATCTATCTATCTTTCTAACTAATCTATCTATCTATCTATCTATCTATCTATCTATCTATCTATCTATCTATCTATCTATCTATCTATCTATCTTTATTTCTTTCTAACTAATCTTTTCTTTCTTTCTAACTAATCTTTCTTTCTTTCTTTCTTTCTTTCTTTCTTTCTTTCTTTCTTTCTTTCTTTCCTTCTAACTAATCCATCCTTCTTTCTTTCTTACTGATCTATCTTTCTTTCTGTCTTTCTAACTAATCTTTCTTTATTTCTTTCTAACTAATCTTTTCTTTTTTCCTAACTAATCTTTCTTTCTTTCTTTCTTTCTAATTATCTTTCTTTCTTTTTACCTAATCTTTCTTTCTTTTTCTTTCTTTCTTTCCAACTAATCTCTTTCTTTCTTTCTTTCTTTCTTTCTTTCTTTCTTTCTTTCTTTCTTTCTTTCTTAATGATCTATCTTTCTTTCTATCTTATCTTTCTTTCTGTCTTTCTAACTAATCTTTCTTTATTTCTTTCTAACTGATCTTTTCTTTCTTTCTAACTAATCTTTCTTTCTTTCTTTCTTTCTTTCTTTCTTTCTTTCTTTCTTTCTTTCTTTCTTACTAATCCATCATTCTTTCTTTCTGACTAATCCATCTTTCTTTCTTTCTAACTAATCTTTCTTTCATTCTTTCTAACTAATCTTTCTTTCTTTCTAAGTAATCCATCTTTCTTTCTTTCTAACTAATCTATCTTTCTTTCTTTTTAACTAATCTATCTATCTTTCTTTCTAAGTAATCTATCTATCTTTCTTTTTAACTAATCTATCTATCTTTCTTTCTAACTAATCTATCTATCTTTCTTTTTAACTAATCTATCTATCTTTCTTTCTTTTTAACTAATCTATCTATCTTTCTTTCTTTCTAACTAATCTTTCTTTCTAACTAATCTTTCTTTCTTTCTTTCTTTCTTACTGATCTATCTTTCTAACTAACTAATCTTTCTTTCTTTCTAACTAATCTTTCTTTCTTTCTAACTAATCTTTCTTTCTTTTGTAACTAATCTTTCTTTCTTTCTAACTAATCTTTCTTTCTTTCTAACTAATCTTTCTTTCTTTCTTACTGATCTATCTTTCTTTCTAACTAACTAATCTTTTTCTAACTGATGATCTTTTCTTTCTTTCTTTCTTTCTTTCTTTCTTTCTTTCTTTCTTTCTTTCTTACTTTCTAACTAATCTTTCTTTCTTTCTTTCTTTCTTTCTTTCTTTCTTTCTTTCTTTCTTTCTTTCTAACTAATCTTTCTTCTTTCTTTCTTTCTTTCTTTCTTTCTTTCTTTCTCTCTTTCTCTCTTTCTAACTAATCTTTCTTCTTTCTTTCTTTCTTTCTTTCTAACTAATCTTTCTTCTTTCTTTCTTTCTTTCTTTCTTTCTTTCTTTCTTTCTTTCTAACTAATCTTTCTTTCTTTCATTCTTTCTAACTAATCTTTCTTTCTTTCTAAGTAATCCATCTTTCTTTCTTTCTTTCTAACTAGTCTTTCTTTCTTTCTTTTTAACTAATCTATCTATCTTTCTTTCTTTTTAACTAATCTATATATCTTTCTTTCTAACTAATCTTTCTTCTTTCTTTCTTTCTATATTTCTAACTAATCTTTCTTCTTTCTTTCTTTCTTTCTTTCTTTCTTTCTAACTAATCTTTCTTTCTTTCTAAGTAATCCATCTTTCTTTCTTTCTTTCTAACTAGTCTTTCTTTCTTTCTTTCTAACTAATCTATCTATCTATCTATCTAAATAATCTATCTATCTATCTATCTATCTATCTATCTATCTATCTTATCTATCTATCTATCTATCTATCTATCTATCTATCTATCTATCTACCTACCTACCTATCTATCTATCTATCCATCTATCTCTCTTTCTAACTAATCTCTCTTTCTTTCTTTCTAACTAATCTATCTTTCTTTCTTTCTAACTAATCTATCTTTCTTTCTTTCTAACTAATCTATCTATCTTTCTTTCTAACTAATCTATCTATCTTTCTTTCTTTCTAACTAATCATTCTTTCTTTTTTTCTAACTAATCTTTCTTTCTTCCTAATATTTATTTCTTTTTTCTTTCTTTCTTTCTTCCTAATATTTCTTTCTTCTTTCTTTCTTTCTAACTAATCTTTCTTTCTTTCTTTCTTTCTTTCTTTCTTTCTTTCTTTCTTTCTTTCTAACTAATCTTTCTTTCTTTCTAACTAATCTTCTTTCTTTCTTTCTTTCTTTCTTTTTTACTTTCTAACTAATCTTTCTTCTTTCTTTCTTTCTTTCTTTCTTACTATCTAACTAATCTTTCTTTCTTTCTTTCTAACTAATCTTTCTTTCTTTCTTTCTCTCTTTCTAACTAATCTTTCTTCTTTCTTTCTTTCTTTCTTTCTTTATAACTAATCTTTCTTTCTAACTAATCTTTCTTCTTTCTTTCTTTCTTTCTTTCTTTCTAACTAATCTTTCTTTCTTTATAACTAATCTTTCTTCTTTCTTTCTTTCTCTTTCTTTCTAACTAATCTTTCTTCTTTCTTTATTTCTTTCTTTCTTTCTTTCTTTCTAACTAATCTTTCTTTCTTTCTTTCTTTCTTTCTAACTAATCTTTCTTTCTTTCTTTCTTTCTTTCTTTCTTTCTTTCTAACTAATCTTTCTTTCTTTATAACTAATCTTTCTTCTTTCTTTCTTTCTTTCTTTCTTTCTTTCTAACTAATCTTTCTTCTTTCTTTCTTTCTTTCTTTCTTTCTTTCTTTCTAACTAATCTTTCTTTCTTTCTTTCTTTCTAACTAATCTTTCTTTCTTTCTTTCTCTCTTTCTAACTAATCTTTCTTCTTTCTTTCTTTCTTTCTTTCTTTCTTTCTTTCTTTATTTCTAACTAATCTTTCTTCTTTCTTTCTTTCTTTCTTTCTTTCTTTCTTTCTAACTAATCTTTCTTTCTTTCTAACTAATCTTTCTTTCTTTCTTTCTAACTAATCTTTCTTCTTTCTTTCTTTCTTTCTTTATTTATTTCTAACTAATCTTTCTTCTTTCTTTCTTTCTTTCTAACTAATCTTTCTTCTTTCTTTCTTTCTTTCTTTCTAACTAATCTTTCTTCTTTCTTTCTTTCTATATTTCTAACTAATCTTTCTTCTTTCTTTCTTTCTTTATTTCTAACTAATCTTTCTTTCTTTCTAAGTAATCCATCTTTCTTTCTTTCTTTCTTTCTAACTAGTCTTTCTTTCTTTCTTTCTAACTAATCTATCTATCTATCTATCTAAATAATCGATCTATCTATCTATCTATCTATCTTATCTATCTTATCTATCTATCTATCAATCTATCTATCTATCTATCTATCTATCTATCTATCTATCTATCTATCTATCTATCTACCTACCTATCTATCTATCTATCTATCTATCTATCTATCTATCTATCTCTCTTTCTAACTAATCTCTCTTTCTTTCTTTCTAACTAATCTATCTTTCTTTCTTTCTAACTAATCTATCTTTCTTTCTTTCTAACTAATCTATCTATCTTTCTTTCTAACTAATCTATCTATCTTTCTTTCTTTCTAACTAATCATTCTTTCTTTCTTTCTAACTAATCTTTCTTTTTTTCTTACTGATCTATCTTTCTTTCTAACTAACTAATCTTTCTTTCTAACTGATCATCTTTTCTTTCTTTCTTTCTTTCTTTCTAACTAATCTTTCTTTCTTTCATTCTTTCTAACTAATCTTTCTTTCTTTCTAAGTAATCCATCTTTCTTTCTTTCTTTCTAACTAGTCTTTCTTTCTTTCTAACTAATCTATCTTTCTTTCTTTTTAACTAATCTATCTATCTTTCTTTCTTTCTAACTAATCTTTCTTTCTAACTAATCTTTCTTTCTTTCTTTCTTACTGATCTATCTTTCTAACTAACTAATCTTTCTTTCTTTCTAACTAATCTTTCTTTCTTTCTAACTAATCTTTCTTTCTTTTGTAACTAATCTTTCTTTCTTTCTAACTAATCTTTCTTTCTTTCTAACTAATCTTTCTTTCTTTCTTACTGATCTATCTTTCTTTCTAACTAACTAATCTTTTTCTAACTGATGATCTTTTCTTTCTTTCTTTCTTTCTTTCTTTCTTTCTTTCTTTCTTTCTTACTTTCTAACTAATCTTTCTTTCTTTCTTTCTTTCTTTCTTTCTTTCTAACTAATCTTTCTTCTTTCTTTCTTTCTTTCTTTCTTTCTCTCTTTCTCTCTTTCTAACTAATCTTTCTTCTTTCTTTCTTTCTTTCTTTCTAACTAATCTTTCTTCTTTCTTTCTTTCTTTCTTTCTTTCTTTCTAACTAATCTTTCTTTCTTTCATTCTTTCTAACTAATCTTTCTTTCTTTCTAAGTAATCCATCTTTCTTTCTTTCTTTCTAACTAGTCTTTCTTTCTTTCTTTTTAACTAATCTATCTATCTTTCTTTCTTTTTAACTAATCTATATATCTTTCTTTCTAACTAATCTATCTATCTTTCTTTTTAACTAATCTATCTATCTTTCTTTCTTTTTAACTAATCTATCTATCTATCTTTCTTTTTAACTAATCTATCTATCTATCTTTCTTTCTAACTAATCTTTCTTCTCTCTTTCTTCTTTCTTTCTTTCTTTCTTTCTTCTCTCTTTCTTCTTTCTTTCTTTCTTTCTTTTCTTTCTAACTAATCTTTCTTTCTTTCTAAGTAATCCATCTTTCTTTCTTTCTTTCTAACTAGTCTTTCTTTCTTTCTTTTTAACTAATCTATCTATCTTTCTTTCTTTTTAACTAATCTATATATCTTTCTTTCTAACTAATCTATCTATCTTTCTTTTTAACTAATCTATCTATCTTTCTTTCTTTTTAACTAATCTATCTATCTATCTTTCTTTTTAACTAATCTATCTATCTATCTTTCTTTCTAACTAATCTTTCTTCTCTCTTTCTTCTTTCTTTCTTTCTTTCTTTCTTCTCTCTTTCTTCTTTCTTTCTTTCTTTCTTTTCTTTCTAACTAATCTTTCTTTCTTTCTTTCTAACTAATCTTTCTTCTTTCTTTCTTTCTTTCTCTCTTTCTAACTAATCTTTTTTCTTTCTTTCTAACTAATCTTTCTTTCTTTCTAACTAATCTTTCTTCTTTCTTTCTTTCTTTCTTTCTAACTAATCTTTCTTCTTTCTTTCTTTCTTTCTTTCTTTCTTTCTTTCTTACTTTCTAACTAATCTTTCTTTCTTTCTTTCTAACTAATCTTTCTTCTTTCTTTCTTTCTAACTAATCTTTCTAACTAATCTTTCTAACTAATCTTTCTTCTTTCTTTCTTTCTTTCTGTCTTTCTTTCTAACTAATCTTTCTTCTTTCTTTCTTTCTAACTAATCTTTCTTCTTTCTTTCTTTCTTTCTTTCTTTCTTTCTTTCTTTCTTTCTTTCTTTCTTTCTAACTAATCTTTCTTTCTAACTAATCTTTCTTTCTTTCTAACTAATCTTTCTTCTTTCTTTCTTTCTTTCGTTCTAACTAATCTTTCTTCTTTCTTTCTTTCTAACTAATCTTTCTTCTTTCTTTCTTTCTTTCTCTCTTTCTAACTAATCTTTCTTTCTTTCTTTCTAACTAATCTTTCTTCTTTCTTTCTTTCTTTCTTTCTCTCTTTCTAACTAATCTTTCTTCTTTCTTTCTTTCTAACTAATCTTTCTTTCTTTCTAACTAATCTTTCTTCTTTCTTTCTTTCTTTCTTTCTTTCTTTCTTTCTTTCTTTCTTTCTAACTATTCTTTCTTCTTTCTTTCTTTCTTACTTTCTAACTAATCTTTCTTTCTTTCTTTCTAACTAATCTTTCTTCTTTCTTTCTTTCTAACTAATCTTTCTAACTAATCTTTCTTCTTTCTTTCTTTCTTTCTTTCTTTCTTTCTTTCTAACTAATCTTTCTTCTTTCTTTCTTTCTAACTAATCTTTCTTTCTTTCTTTCTTTCTTTCTTTCTTTCTAACTAATCTTTCTTTCTTTCTAACTAATCTTTCTTCTTTCTTTCTTTCTTTCTTTCTAACTAATCTTTCTTCTTTCTTTCTTTCTAACTAATCTTTCTTCTTTCTTTCTTTCTCTCTTTCTAACTAATCTTTCTTTCTTTCTAACTAATCTTTCTTCTTTCTTTCTTTCTTTCTTTCTTTCTTTCTTTCTTTCTAACTACTCTTTCTTTCTTTCTTTCTTTCTAACTAATCTTTCTTTCTTTCTAAATAATCTTTCTTTCTTTCTAACTAATCTTTCTTTCTTTCTAAATAATCTTTCTTTCTAACTAATCTATCTATCTTTCTCTCTAACTAATCTTTCTTTCTTTCTAACTAATCTATCTATCTTTCTTTCTAACTAATCTATCTTTCTTTCTAACTAATCTATCTTTCTTTCTAACTAATCTTTTTTTCTTTATTTCTAACTAATCTATCTTTCTTTCTTTCTAACTAATCTTTCTTTCTTTCTAACTAATCTATCTATCTTTCTTTCTAACTAATCTATCTTTCTTTCTTTCTAACTAATCTATCTTTCTTTCTAACTAGTCTTTTTTTCTTCATTTCTAACTAATCTATCTTTCTTACTTTCTAACTAATCTTTCTTTCTTTCTTTCTTTCTAATTAATATTCTTTCTTTCTTTCTTTCTTTCTTTCTTTCTAACTAATCTTTCTTTCTATCTTTCTTTCTTTCTAACTAATCTTCTTTCTTTCTTTCTTTCTTACTTTCTAACTAATCTTTCTTCTTTCTTTCTTTCTTTTTTCTTTCTATTTTTCTTTTTTCTTTCTTTCATTCTTTTTTACTAATCTTTTTTCTTTCTTTCTTTCTTTCTTTCTTTCTTTCTTTCTTTCTTTCTTTCTTTCTTTCTAACTAATCTAATTTTCTAACAAATCTTTTTTCTTTCAACCTAATCTTTCTTTCTTTCTAAATAATCTATCTATCTTTATTTCTTTCTAACTAAACTTTCTTTCTTTCTAACTAATCTATCTATCTTTCTTTCTAACTAATCTATCTATATATCTTTCTTTCTTTCAAACTAATCTATCTTTCTAACTAATCTATCTTTTTTCTAACTAATCTATCTTATTTTCTTTCTAACTAATCTTTCTTTCTATCTAATTATCTTTCTTTCTTTCTTTATAATTAATCTTTCTTTCTTTTTACCTAATCTTTCTTTCCAACTAATCTCTTTCTTTCTTTCTTTCTTTCTTCCTTTCTTTCTTACTGATCTATCTTTCTTTCTATCTTATCTTTCTGTCTTTCTAACTAATCTTTCTTTATTTCTTTCTAACTAATCTTTTCTTTCTTTCTAACTAATCTTTCTTTCTTTCTTTCTAACTAATCCATCTTTCTTTCTTTCTTACTGATCTATCTTTCTTTCTATCTTATCTTTCTTTTTTTCTAAATAATCTTTCTTTGTTTCTTTCTAATTATCTTTCTTTCTTTCTTTCTTTCTTTCTTTCTTTCTTTCTTTCTTTCCTTATAATGAATCTTTCTTTCTTTTTACCTAATCTTTCTTTCTTTTTCTTTCTTTCCAACTAATCTCTTTCTTTCTTTCTTTCTTTCTTACTGATCTATCTTTCTTTCTATCTTATCTTTCTTTCTATCTTTCTAACTAATCTTTCTTTATTTCTTTCTGACTAATCCATCCTTCTTTCTTTCTGACTAATCCATCTTTCTTTCTAACTAATCCATCTTTCTTTCTAACTAATCTTTCTTTCTTCTTTCTTTCTTTCTAACTAATCTTTCTTTCATTCTTTCTAACTAATCTTTCTTCTTTCTTTCTAACTAAACTTTCTTCTTTTTTTCTAACTAATCCATCTATCAAACTTCAAACTATTTTAAACTTCTTCAAACTCTCTGGTCTGGCTTTTTCAAGCCAACTTAAAGTTTGTCTCATCAAACTTTTTTCTAGTTATTATTATTATTCTTCTTACTCAAATTTACAACTCTAACTCCTCCTAGAGCTTTAACTCCACATACTCCAAACTCGGCATGGACACTCAAACTGTTCTGACTCGGTGTGCTATATCTTTTCTAACTGATCGGACTTACAGTTTTCTTAAAAATTAATATTAAATATCATAAAATTCCCATAGACTTTCATTGCAGCATGTTCAAAATGAGCCAAGGCTACGGAGGCCCAGTAGTGCACAACATAAAAACTCAAATCTAAACTCCCTGAAGCCCTAGACTCAGTTAAACTACCATTCAATGTACTAATATCTATCTATCTATCTATCTATCTATCTATCTATCTATCTAAATAATCTATCTATCTAACTAATCTATCTATCTTTCTAACTAATCTATCTATCTATCGATCTTTCTTTCTAACTAATCTATTTATCTTTCTAACTAATCTATCTATCTATCTATCTATCTATCTATCTATCTATCTATATATCTATCTATCTATCTATCTATCTATCTATCTTTCTAAATAATCTATCTATCTATCTTTCTAACTAATCTATCTATCTATCTTTCTAACTAATATATCTATCTATCCATCTATCTATCTATCTATCTATCTATCTATCTATCTATCTATCTATCTATCTATCTATCTATCTATCTATCTTTCTAAATAATCTATCTATCTAACTAATCTATCTATCTTTCTAACTAATCTATCTATCTATCGATCTTTCTTTCTAACTAATCTATTTATCTTTCTAACTAATCTATCTATCTATCCTATCTATCTATCTATCTATCTATCTATCTATCTATCTTTCTAAATAATCTATCTATCTATCTTTCTAACTAATCTATCTATCTATCTATCTATCTATCTATCTATCTATCTATCTATCTATCTATCTATCTATCTTTATTTCTTTCTAACTAATCTTTTCTTTCTTTCTAACTAATCTTTCTTTCTTTCTTTCTTTCTTTCTTTCTTTCTTTCTTTCTTTCCTTCTAACTAATCCATCCTTCTTTCTTTCTTACTGATCTATCTTTCTTTCTGTCTTTCTAACTAATCTTTCTTTATTTCTTTCTAACTAATCTTTTCTTTTTTCCTAACTAATCTTTCTTTCTTTCTTTCTTTCTAATTATCTTTCTTTCTTTTTACCTAATCTTTCTTTCTTTTTCTTTCTTTCTTTCCAACTAATCTCTTTCTTTCTTTCTTTCTTTCTTTCTTTCTTTCTTTCTTTCTTTCTTAATGATCTATCTTTCTTTCTATCTTATCTTTCTTTCTGTCTTTCTAACTAATCTTTCTTTATTTCTTTCTAACTGATCTTTTCTTTCTTTCTAACTAATCTTTCTTTCTTTCTTTCTTTCTTTCTTTCTTTCTTTCTTTCTTTCTTACTAATCCATCATTCTTTCTTTCTGACTAATCCATCTTTCTTTCTTTCTAACTAATCTTTCTTTCATTCTTTCTAACTAATCTTTCTTTCTTTCTAAGTAATCCATCTTTCTTTCTTTCTAACTAATCTATCTTTCTTTCTTTTTAACTAATCTATCTATCTTTCTTTCTAAGTAATCTATCTATCTTTCTTTTTAACTAATCTATCTATCTTTCTTTCTAACTAATCTATCTATCTTTCTTTTTAACTAATCTATCTATCTTTCTTTCTTTTTAACTAATCTATCTATCTTTCTTTCTTTCTAACTAATCTTTCTTTCTAACTAATCTTTCTTTCTTTCTTTCTTTCTTACTGATCTATCTTTCTAACTAACTAATCTTTCTTTCTTTCTAACTAATCTTTCTTTCTTTCTAACTAATCTTTCTTTCTTTTGTAACTAATCTTTCTTTCTTTCTAACTAATCTTTCTTTCTTTCTAACTAATCTTTCTTTCTTTCTTACTGATCTATCTTTCTTTCTAACTAACTAATCTTTTTCTAACTGATGATCTTTTCTTTCTTTCTTTCTTTCTTTCTTTCTTTCTTACTTTCTAACTAATCTTTCTTTCTTTCTTTCTTTCTTTCTTTCTTTCTTTCTTTCTTTCTAACTAATCTTTCTTCTTTCTTTCTTTCTTTCTTTCTTTCTTTCTTTCTTTCTTTCTTTCTCTCTTTCTCTCTTTCTAACTAATCTTTCTTCTTTCTTTCTTTCTTTCTTTCTAACTAATCTTTCTTCTTTCTTTCTTTCTTTCTTTCTTTCTTTCTTTCTTTCTTTCTAACTAATCTTTCTTTCTTTCATTCTTTCTAACTAATCTTTCTTTCTTTCTAAGTAATCCATCTTTCTTTCTTTCTTTCTAACTAGTCTTTCTTTCTTTCTTTTTAACTAATCTATCTATCTTTCTTTCTTTTTAACTAATCTATATATCTTTCTTTCTAACTAATCTATCTATCTTTCTTTTTAACTAATCTATCTATCTTTCTTTCTTTTTAACTAATCTATCTATCTATCTTTCTTTTTAACTAATCTATCTATCTATCTTTCTTTCTAACTAATCTTTCTTCTCTCTTTCTTCTTTCTTTCTTTCTTTCTTTCTTCTCTCTTTCTTCTTTCTTTCTTTCTTTCTTTCTTTTCTTTCTAACTAATCTTTCTTCTTTCTTTCTTTCTTTCTTTCTAACTAATCTTCTTTCTTTCTTTCTTTCTTTCTTTCTTTCTTTCTTTCTTTCTAACTAATCTTTCTTTCTTTCTTTCTTTCTTTCTTTCTTTCTTTCTTTCTAACTAATCTTTCTTTCTTCCTAATATTTATTTCTTTTTTCTTTCTTTCTTTCTTTCTTTCTTTCTTTCTTTCTTTCTTTCTTTCTTCCTAATATTTCTTTCTTTTTTCTTTCTTTCTTTCTTTCTAACTAATCTTTCTTTCTTTCTTTCTTTCTTTCTTTCTTTCTTTCTTTCTTTCTAACTAATCTTTCATTCTTTCTAACTAATCTTCTTTCTTTCTTTCTTTCTTTCTTTCTTTCTTTCTTACTTTCTAACTAATCTTTCTTCTTTCTTTCTTTCTTTCTTTCTTTCTTACTTTCTAACTAATCTTTCTTTCTTTCTTTCTAACTAATCTTTCTTTCTTTCTTTCTCTCTTTCTAACTAATCTTTCTTCTTTCTTTCTTTCTTTCTTTCTTTATAACTAATCTTTCTTTCTAACTAATCTTTCTTCTTTCTTTCTTTCTTTCTTTCTTTCTTTCTTTCTTTCTTTCTTTCTTTCTAACTAATCTTTCTTCTTTCTTTCTTTCTTTCTTTCTTTCTTTCTAACTAATCTTTCTTTCTTTCTTTCTAACTAATCTTTCTTTCTTTCTTTCTTTCTTTCTTTCTTTCTTTCTAACTAATCTTTCTTTCTTCCTAATATTTATTTCTTTTTTCTTTCTTTCTTTCTTTCTTTCTTTCTTTCTTTCTTTCTAACTAATCTTTCTTTCTTTCTAACTAATCTTTCTTTCTTCCTAATATTTATTTCTTTTTTCTTTCTTTCTTTCTTTCTTTCTTTCTTTCTTCCTAATATTTCTTTCTTTTTTCTTTCTTTCTTTCTAACTAATCTTTCTTTCTTTCTTTCTTTCTTTCTAACTAATCTTTCTTTCTTTCTAACTAATCTTCTTTCTTTCTTTCTTTCTTTCTTTCTTTCTTTCTTACTTTCTAACTAATCTTTCTTTCTTTCTTTCTTTCTTTCTTTCTAACTAATCTTTCTTTCTTTCTAACTAATCTTTCTTCTTTCTTTCTTTCTTTCTTCTTTCTTTCTTTCTTTCTTTTCTTTCTAACTAATCTTTCTTCTTTCTTTCTTTCTTTCTAACTAATCTTCTTTCTTTCTTTGTTTCTTTCTTTCTTTCTAACTAATCTTTCTTTCTTTCTTTCTTTCTTTCTTTCTTTCTTTCTTTCTTTCTAACTAATCTTTCTTTCTTCCTAATATTTATTTCTTTTTTCTTTCTTTCTTTCTTCCTAATATTTCTTTCTTCTTTCTTTCTTTCTAACTAATCTTTCTTTCTTTCTTTCTTTCTTTCTTTCTTTCTTTCTTTCTTTCTTTCTAACTAATCTTTCTTTCTTTCTTTCTAACTAATCTTCTTTCTTTCTTTCTTTCTTTCTTTTTTACTTTCTAACTAATCTTTCTTCTTTCTTTCTTTCTTTCTTTCTTACTATCTAACTAATCTTTCTTTCTTTCTTTCTTTCTTTCTAACTAATCTTTCTTTCTTTCTTTCTCTCTTTCTAACTAATCTTTCTTCTTTCTTTCTTT
>JAROOI010000035.1:1695000-1702500 GCA_030578255.1 Tiaroga cobitis | reverse complement strand
TCTAACTGATCATCTTTTCTTTCTTTCTTTCTTTCTTTCTAACTAATCTTTCTTTCTTTCATTCTTTCTAACTAATCTTTCTTTCTTTCTAAGTAATCCATCTTTCTTTCTTTCTTTCTAACTAGTCTTTCTTTCTTTCTAACTAATCTATCTTTCTTTCTTTTTAACTAATCTATCTATCTTTCTTTCTTTCTAACTAATCTTTCTTTCTAACTAATCTTTCTTTCTTTCTTTCTTACTGATCTATCTTTCTAACTAACTAATCTTTCTTTCTTTCTAACTAATCTTTCTTTCTTTCTAACTAATCTTTCTTTCTTTTGTAACTAATCTTTCTTTCTTTCTAACTAATCTTTCTTTCTTTCTAACTAATCTTTCTTTCTTTCTTACTGATCTATCTTTCTTTCTAACTAACTAATCTTTTTCTAACTGATGATCTTTTCTTTCTTTCTTTCTTTCTTTCTTTCTTTCTTTCTTTCTTTCTTTCTTACTTTCTAACTAATCTTTCTTTCTTTCTTTCTTTCTTTCTTTCTTTCTAACTAATCTTTCTTCTTTCTTTCTTTCTTTCTTTCTTTCTCTCTTTCTCTCTTTCTAACTAATCTTTCTTCTTTCTTTCTTTCTTTCTTTCTAACTAATCTTTCTTCTTTCTTTCTTTCTTTCTTTCTTTCTTTCTAACTAATCTTTCTTTCTTTCATTCTTTCTAACTAATCTTTCTTTCTTTCTAAGTAATCCATCTTTCTTTCTTTCTTTCTAACTAGTCTTTCTTTCTTTCTTTTTAACTAATCTATCTATCTTTCTTTCTTTTTAACTAATCTATATATCTTTCTTTCTAACTAATCTATCTATCTTTCTTTTTAACTAATCTATCTATCTTTCTTTCTTTTTAACTAATCTATCTATCTATCTTTCTTTTTAACTAATCTATCTATCTATCTTTCTTTCTAACTAATCTTTCTTCTCTCTTTCTTCTTTCTTTCTTTCTTTCTTTCTTCTCTCTTTCTTCTTTCTTTCTTTCTTTCTTTTCTTTCTAACTAATCTTTCTTTCTTTCTAAGTAATCCATCTTTCTTTCTTTCTTTCTAACTAGTCTTTCTTTCTTTCTTTTTAACTAATCTATCTATCTTTCTTTCTTTTTAACTAATCTATATATCTTTCTTTCTAACTAATCTATCTATCTTTCTTTTTAACTAATCTATCTATCTTTCTTTCTTTTTAACTAATCTATCTATCTATCTTTCTTTTTAACTAATCTATCTATCTATCTTTCTTTCTAACTAATCTTTCTTCTCTCTTTCTTCTTTCTTTCTTTCTTTCTTTCTTCTCTCTTTCTTCTTTCTTTCTTTCTTTCTTTTCTTTCTAACTAATCTTTCTTTCTTTCTTTCTAACTAATCTTTCTTCTTTCTTTCTTTCTTTCTCTCTTTCTAACTAATCTTTTTTCTTTCTTTCTAACTAATCTTTCTTTCTTTCTAACTAATCTTTCTTCTTTCTTTCTTTCTTTCTTTCTAACTAATCTTTCTTCTTTCTTTCTTTCTTTCTTTCTTTCTTTCTTTCTTACTTTCTAACTAATCTTTCTTTCTTTCTTTCTAACTAATCTTTCTTCTTTCTTTCTTTCTAACTAATCTTTCTAACTAATCTTTCTAACTAATCTTTCTTCTTTCTTTCTTTCTTTCTGTCTTTCTTTCTAACTAATCTTTCTTCTTTCTTTCTTTCTAACTAATCTTTCTTCTTTCTTTCTTTCTTTCTTTCTTTCTTTCTTTCTTTCTTTCTTTCTTTCTTTCTTTCTAACTAATCTTTCTTTCTAACTAATCTTTCTTTCTTTCTAACTAATCTTTCTTCTTTCTTTCTTTCTTTCGTTCTAACTAATCTTTCTTCTTTCTTTCTTTCTAACTAATCTTTCTTCTTTCTTTCTTTCTTTCTCTCTTTCTAACTAATCTTTCTTTCTTTCTTTCTAACTAATCTTTCTTCTTTCTTTCTTTCTTTCTTTCTCTCTTTCTAACTAATCTTTCTTCTTTCTTTCTTTCTAACTAATCTTTCTTTCTTTCTAACTAATCTTTCTTCTTTCTTTCTTTCTTTCTTTCTTTCTTTCTTTCTTTCTTTCTTTCTAACTATTCTTTCTTCTTTCTTTCTTTCTTACTTTCTAACTAATCTTTCTTTCTTTCTTTCTAACTAATCTTTCTTCTTTCTTTCTTTCTAACTAATCTTTCTAACTAATCTTTCTTCTTTCTTTCTTTCTTTCTTTCTTTCTTTCTTTCTAACTAATCTTTCTTCTTTCTTTCTTTCTAACTAATCTTTCTTTCTTTCTTTCTTTCTTTCTTTCTTTCTTTCTAACTAATCTTTCTTTCTTTCTAACTAATCTTTCTTCTTTCTTTCTTTCTTTCTTTCTTTCTAACTAATCTTTCTTCTTTCTTTCTTTCTAACTAATCTTTCTTCTTTCTTTCTTTCTCTCTTTCTAACTAATCTTTCTTTCTTTCTAACTAATCTTTCTTCTTTCTTTCTTTCTTTCTTTCTTTCTTTCTTTCTTTCTTTCTAACTACTCTTTCTTTCTTTCTTTCTTTCTAACTAATCTTTCTTTCTTTCTAAATAATCTTTCTTTCTTTCTAACTAATCTTTCTTTCTTTCTAAATAATCTTTCTTTCTAACTAATCTATCTATCTTTCTCTCTAACTAATCTTTCTTTCTTTCTAACTAATCTATCTATCTTTCTTTCTAACTAATCTATCTTTCTTTCTAACTAATCTATCTTTCTTTCTAACTAATCTTTTTTTCTTTATTTCTAACTAATCTATCTTTCTTTCTTTCTAACTAATCTTTCTTTCTTTCTAACTAATCTATCTATCTTTCTTTCTAACTAATCTATCTTTCTTTCTTTCTAACTAATCTATCTTTCTTTCTAACTAGTCTTTTTTTCTTCATTTCTAACTAATCTATCTTTCTTACTTTCTAACTAATCTTTCTTTCTTTCTTTCTTTCTAATTAATATTCTTTCTTTCTTTCTTTCTTTCTTTCTTTCTAACTAATCTTTCTTTCTATCTTTCTTTCTTTCTAACTAATCTTCTTTCTTTCTTTCTTTCTTACTTTCTAACTAATCTTTCTTCTTTCTTTCTTTCTTTTTTCTTTCTATTTTTCTTTTTTCTTTCTTTCATTCTTTTTTACTAATCTTTTTTCTTTCTTTCTTTCTTTCTTTCTTTCTTTCTTTCTTTCTTTCTTTCTTTCTTTCTAACTAATCTAATTTTCTAACAAATCTTTTTTCTTTCAACCTAATCTTTCTTTCTTTCTAAATAATCTATCTATCTTTATTTCTTTCTAACTAAACTTTCTTTCTTTCTAACTAATCTATCTATCTTTCTTTCTAACTAATCTATCTATATATCTTTCTTTCTTTCAAACTAATCTATCTTTCTAACTAATCTATCTTTTTTCTAACTAATCTATCTTATTTTCTTTCTAACTAATCTTTCTTTCTATCTAATTATCTTTCTTTCTTTCTTTATAATTAATCTTTCTTTCTTTTTACCTAATCTTTCTTTCCAACTAATCTCTTTCTTTCTTTCTTTCTTTCTTCCTTTCTTTCTTACTGATCTATCTTTCTTTCTATCTTATCTTTCTGTCTTTCTAACTAATCTTTCTTTATTTCTTTCTAACTAATCTTTTCTTTCTTTCTAACTAATCTTTCTTTCTTTCTTTCTAACTAATCCATCTTTCTTTCTTTCTTACTGATCTATCTTTCTTTCTATCTTATCTTTCTTTTTTTCTAAATAATCTTTCTTTGTTTCTTTCTAATTATCTTTCTTTCTTTCTTTCTTTCTTTCTTTCTTTCTTTCTTTCTTTCCTTATAATGAATCTTTCTTTCTTTTTACCTAATCTTTCTTTCTTTTTCTTTCTTTCCAACTAATCTCTTTCTTTCTTTCTTTCTTTCTTACTGATCTATCTTTCTTTCTATCTTATCTTTCTTTCTATCTTTCTAACTAATCTTTCTTTATTTCTTTCTGACTAATCCATCCTTCTTTCTTTCTGACTAATCCATCTTTCTTTCTAACTAATCCATCTTTCTTTCTAACTAATCTTTCTTTCTTCTTTCTTTCTTTCTAACTAATCTTTCTTTCATTCTTTCTAACTAATCTTTCTTCTTTCTTTCTAACTAAACTTTCTTCTTTTTTTCTAACTAATCCATCTATCAAACTTCAAACTATTTTAAACTTCTTCAAACTCTCTGGTCTGGCTTTTTCAAGCCAACTTAAAGTTTGTCTCATCAAACTTTTTTCTAGTTATTATTATTATTCTTCTTACTCAAATTTACAACTCTAACTCCTCCTAGAGCTTTAACTCCACATACTCCAAACTCGGCATGGACACTCAAACTGTTCTGACTCGGTGTGCTATATCTTTTCTAACTGATCGGACTTACAGTTTTCTTAAAAATTAATATTAAATATCATAAAATTCCCATAGACTTTCATTGCAGCATGTTCAAAATGAGCCAAGGCTACGGAGGCCCAGTAGTGCACAACATAAAAACTCAAATCTAAACTCCCTGAAGCCCTAGACTCAGTTAAACTACCATTCAATGTACTAATATCTATCTATCTATCTATCTATCTATCTATCTATCTATCTATCTAAATAATCTATCTATCTAACTAATCTATCTATCTTTCTAACTAATCTATCTATCTATCGATCTTTCTTTCTAACTAATCTATTTATCTTTCTAACTAATCTATCTATCTATCTATCTATCTATCTATCTATCTATCTATATATCTATCTATCTATCTATCTATCTATCTATCTTTCTAAATAATCTATCTATCTATCTTTCTAACTAATCTATCTATCTATCTTTCTAACTAATATATCTATCTATCCATCTATCTATCTATCTATCTATCTATCTATCTATCTATCTATCTATCTATCTATCTATCTATCTTTCTAAATAATCTATCTATCTAACTAATCTATCTATCTTTCTAACTAATCTATCTATCTATCGATCTTTCTTTCTAACTAATCTATTTATCTTTCTAACTAATCTATCTATCTATCCTATCTATCTATCTATCTATCTATCTATCTATCTATCTATCTTTCTAAATAATCTATCTATCTATCTTTCTAACTAATCTATCTATCTATCTATCTATCTATCTATCTATCTATCTATCTATCTATCTATCTATCTATCTATCTTTATTTCTTTCTAACTAATCTTTTCTTTCTTTCTAACTAATCTTTCTTTCTTTCTTTCTTTCTTTCTTTCTTTCTTTCTTTCTTTCCTTCTAACTAATCCATCCTTCTTTCTTTCTTACTGATCTATCTTTCTTTCTGTCTTTCTAACTAATCTTTCTTTATTTCTTTCTAACTAATCTTTTCTTTTTTCCTAACTAATCTTTCTTTCTTTCTTTCTTTCTAATTATCTTTCTTTCTTTTTACCTAATCTTTCTTTCTTTTTCTTTCTTTCTTTCCAACTAATCTCTTTCTTTCTTTCTTTCTTTCTTTCTTTCTTTCTTTCTTTCTTTCTTAATGATCTATCTTTCTTTCTATCTTATCTTTCTTTCTGTCTTTCTAACTAATCTTTCTTTATTTCTTTCTAACTGATCTTTTCTTTCTTTCTAACTAATCTTTCTTTCTTTCTTTCTTTCTTTCTTTCTTTCTTTCTTTCTTTCTTACTAATCCATCATTCTTTCTTTCTGACTAATCCATCTTTCTTTCTTTCTAACTAATCTTTCTTTCATTCTTTCTAACTAATCTTTCTTTCTTTCTAAGTAATCCATCTTTCTTTCTTTCTAACTAATCTATCTTTCTTTCTTTTTAACTAATCTATCTATCTTTCTTTCTAAGTAATCTATCTATCTTTCTTTTTAACTAATCTATCTATCTTTCTTTCTAACTAATCTATCTATCTTTCTTTTTAACTAATCTATCTATCTTTCTTTCTTTTTAACTAATCTATCTATCTTTCTTTCTTTCTAACTAATCTTTCTTTCTAACTAATCTTTCTTTCTTTCTTTCTTTCTTACTGATCTATCTTTCTAACTAACTAATCTTTCTTTCTTTCTAACTAATCTTTCTTTCTTTCTAACTAATCTTTCTTTCTTTTGTAACTAATCTTTCTTTCTTTCTAACTAATCTTTCTTTCTTTCTAACTAATCTTTCTTTCTTTCTTACTGATCTATCTTTCTTTCTAACTAACTAATCTTTTTCTAACTGATGATCTTTTCTTTCTTTCTTTCTTTCTTTCTTTCTTTCTTACTTTCTAACTAATCTTTCTTTCTTTCTTTCTTTCTTTCTTTCTTTCTTTCTTTCTTTCTAACTAATCTTTCTTCTTTCTTTCTTTCTTTCTTTCTTTCTTTCTTTCTTTCTTTCTTTCTCTCTTTCTCTCTTTCTAACTAATCTTTCTTCTTTCTTTCTTTCTTTCTTTCTAACTAATCTTTCTTCTTTCTTTCTTTCTTTCTTTCTTTCTTTCTTTCTTTCTTTCTAACTAATCTTTCTTTCTTTCATTCTTTCTAACTAATCTTTCTTTCTTTCTAAGTAATCCATCTTTCTTTCTTTCTTTCTAACTAGTCTTTCTTTCTTTCTTTTTAACTAATCTATCTATCTTTCTTTCTTTTTAACTAATCTATATATCTTTCTTTCTAACTAATCTATCTATCTTTCTTTTTAACTAATCTATCTATCTTTCTTTCTTTTTAACTAATCTATCTATCTATCTTTCTTTTTAACTAATCTATCTATCTATCTTTCTTTCTAACTAATCTTTCTTCTCTCTTTCTTCTTTCTTTCTTTCTTTCTTTCTTCTCTCTTTCTTCTTTCTTTCTTTCTTTCTTTCTTTTCTTTCTAACTAATCTTTCTTCTTTCTTTCTTTCTTTCTTTCTAACTAATCTTCTTTCTTTCTTTCTTTCTTTCTTTCTTTCTTTCTTTCTAACTAATCTTTCTTTCTTTCTTTCTTTCTTTCTTTCTTTCTTTCTTTCTAACTAATCTTTCTTTCTTCCTAATATTTATTTCTTTTTTCTTTCTTTCTTTCTTTCTTTCTTTCTTTCTTTCTTTCTTTCTTTCTTCCTAATATTTCTTTCTTTTTTCTTTCTTTCTTTCTTTCTAACTAATCTTTCTTTCTTTCTTTCTTTCTTTCTTTCTTTCTTTCTTTCTTTCTAACTAATCTTTCATTCTTTCTAACTAATCTTCTTTCTTTCTTTCTTTCTTTCTTTCTTTCTTTCTTACTTTCTAACTAATCTTTCTTCTTTCTTTCTTTCTTTCTTTCTTTCTTTCTTACTTTCTAACTAATCTTTCTTTCTTTCTTTCTAACTAATCTTTCTTTCTTTCTTTCTCTCTTTCTAACTAATCTTTCTTCTTTCTTTCTTTCTTTCTTTCTTTATAACTAATCTTTCTTTCTAACTAATCTTTCTTCTTTCTTTCTTTCTTTCTTTCTTTCTTTCTTTCTTTCTTTCTTTCTTTCTTTCTAACTAATCTTTCTTCTTTCTTTCTTTCTTTCTTTCTTTCTTTCTAAC
>JAROOI010000035.1:1687500-1690000 GCA_030578255.1 Tiaroga cobitis | reverse complement strand
TTCTTACTTTCTAACTAATCTTTCTTCTTTCTTTCTTTCTTTCTTTCTTACTTTCTAACTAATCTTTCTTTCTTTCTTTCTAACTAATCTTTCTTTCTTTCTTTCTCTCTTTCTAACTAATCTTTCTTCTTTCTTTCTTTCTTTCTTTCTTTATAACTAATCTTTCTTTCTAACTAATCTTTCTTCTTTCTTTCTTTCTTTCTTTCTTTCTTTCTAACTAATCTTTCTTCTTTCTTTCTTTCTTTCTTTCTTTCTTTCTAACTAATCTTTCTTTCTAACTAATCTTTCTTTCTTTCTTTCTTTCTAACTAATCTTTCTTTCTTTCTTTCTTTCTTTCTTTCTTTCTTTCTTTCTAACTAATCTTTCTTTCTTCCTAATATTTATTTCTTCTTTCTTTCTTTCTTTCTTTCTTTCTTTCTTCTTTCTTTCTTTCTTTCTTTCTAACTAATCTTTCTTCTTTCTTTCTTTCTTTCTTTCTTTCTAACTAATCTTTCTTTCTTTCATTCTTTCTAACTAATCTTTCTTTCTTTCTAAGTAATCCATCTTTCTTTCTTTCTTTCTAACTAGTCTTTCTTTCTTTCTTTTTAACTAATCTATCTATCTTTCTTTCTTTTTAACTAATCTATATATCTTTCTTTCTAACTAATCTATCTATCTTTCTTTTTAACTAATCTATCTATCTTTCTTTCTTTTTAACTAATCTATCTATCTATCTTTCTTTTTAACTAATCTATCTATCTATCTTTCTTTCTAACTAATCTTTCTTCTCTCTTTCTTCTTTCTTTCTTTCTTTCTTTCTTCTCTCTTTCTTCTTTCTTTCTTTCTTTCTTTTCTTTCTAACTAATCTTTCTTCTTTCTTTCTTTCTTTCTTTCTAACTAATCTTCTTTCTTTCTTTCTTTCTTTCTTTCTTTCTTTCTTTCTTTCTTTCTAACTAATCTTTCTTTCTTTCTTTCTTTCTTTCTTTCTTTCTTTCTTTCTTTCTTTCTTTCTAACTAATCTTTCTTTCTTCCTAATATTTATTTCTTTTTTCTTTCTTTCTTTCTTTCTTTCTTTCTTTCTTTCTTTCTTTCTTTCTTTCTTTCTTTCTTTCTTCCTAATATTTCTTTCTTTTTTCTTTCTTTCTTTCTTTCTAACTAATCTTTCTTTCTTTCTTTCTTTCTTTCTTTCTTTCTTTCTTTCTAACTAATCTTTCTTTCTTTCTAACTAATCTTCTTTCTTTCTTTCTTTCTTTCTTTCTTTCTTTCTTTCTTTCTTACTTTCTAACTAATCTTTCTTCTTTCTTTCTTTCTTTCTTTCTTACTTTCTAACTAATCTTTCTTTCTTTCTTTCTAACTAATCTTTCTTTCTTTCTTTCTCTCTTTCTAACTAATCTTTCTTCTTTCTTTCTTTCTTTCTTTCTTTCTTTCTTTATAACTAATCTTTCTTTCTAACTAATCTTTCTTCTTTCTTTCTTTCTTTCTTTCTTTCTTTCTTTCTTTCTTTCTTTCTAACTAATCTTTCTTCTTTCTTTCTTTCTTTCTTTCTTTCTTTCTTTCTTTCTTTCTTTCTTTCTTTCTAACTAATCTTTCTTTCTTTCTTTCTTTCTAACTAATCTTTCTTTCTTTCTTTCTTTCTTTCTAACTAATCTTTCTTTCTTCCTAATATTTATTTCTTCTTTCTTTCTTTCTTTCTTTCTTTCTTTCTTTCTTTCTTTCTTTCTAACTAATCTTTCTTTCTTTCTAACTAATCTTTCTTTCTTCCTAATATTTATTTCTTTTTTCTTTCTTTCTTTCTTTCTTTCTTTCTTTCTTCCTAATATTTCTTTCTTTTTTCTTTCTTTCTTTCTAACTAATCTTTCTTTCTTTCTTTCTTTCTTTCTTTCTTTCTAACTAATCTTTCTTTCTTTCTAACTAATCTTCTTTCTTTCTTTCTTTCTTTCTTTCTTTCTTTCTTACTTTCTAACTAATCTTTCTTTCTTTCTTTCTTTCTTTCTTTCTAACTAATCTTTCTTTCTTTCTAACTAATCTTTCTTCTTTCTTTCTTTCTTTCTTTCTTCTTTCTTTCTTTCTTTCTTTTCTTTCTAACTAATCTTTCTTCTTTCTTTCTTTCTTTCTAACTAATCTTCTTTCTTTCTTTCTTTGTTTCTTTCTTTCTTTCTAACTAATCTTTCTTTCTTTCTTTCTTTCTTTCTTTCTTTCTTTCTTTCTTTCTTTCTTTCTAACTAATCTTTCTTTCTTCCTAATATTTATTTCTTTTTTCTTTCTTTCTTTCTTCCTAATATTTCTTTCTTCTTTCTTTCTTTCTAACTAATCTTTCTTTCTTTCTTTCTTTCTTTCTTTCTTTCTAACTAATCTTTCTTTCTTTCTTTCTAACTAATCTTCTTTCTTTCTTTCTTTCTTTCTTTTTTACTTTCTAACTAATCTTTCTTCTTTCTTTCTTTCTTTCTTTCTTACTATCTAACTAATCTTTCTTTCTTTCTTTCTTTCTTTCTAACTAATCTTTCTTTCTTTCTTTCTCTCT
>JAROOI010000035.1:1677500-1680000 GCA_030578255.1 Tiaroga cobitis | reverse complement strand
ATCTATCTTATCTATCTTTCTAACTAATCTATCTATCTATCTTTCTAACTAATATATCTATCTATCTATCTATCTATCTATCTATCTATCTATCTATCTATCTATCTTTATTTCTTTCTAACTAATCTTTTCTTTCTTTCTAACTAATCTTTCTTTCTTTCTTTCTTTCTTTCTTTCTTTCTTTCTTTCTTTCTTTCTTTCCTTCTAACTAATCCATCCTTCTTTCTTTCTTACTGATCTATCTTTCTTTCTGTCTTTCTAACTAATCTTTCTTTATTTCTTTCTAACTAATCTTTTCTTTTTTTCTAACTAATCTTTCTTTCTTTCTTTCTAATTATCTTTCTTTCTTTTTACCTAATCTTTCTTTTTTTTCTTTCTTTCTTTCCAACTAATCTCTTTCTTTCTTTCTTTCTTTCTTTCTTTCTTTCTTTCTTTCTTACTGATCTATCTTTCTTTCTATCTTATCTTTCTTTCTGTCTTTCTAACTAATCTTTCTTTATTTCTTTCTAACTGATCTTTTCTTTCTTTCTAACTAATCTTTCTTTCTTTCTTTCTTTCTTTCTAACTAATCCATCATTCTTTCTTTCTGACTAATCCATCTTTCTTTCTTTCTAACTAATCTTTCTTTCATTCTTTCTAACTAATCTTTCTTTCTTTCTAAGTAATCCATCTTTCTTTCTTTCTAACTAATCTATCTTTCTTTCTTTTTAACTAATCTATCTATCTTTCTTTCTAACTAATCTATCTATCTTTCTTTTTAACTAATCTATCTATCTTTCTTTCTAACTAATCTATCTATCTTTCTTTTTAACTAATCTATCTATCTTTCTTTCTTTTTAACTAATCTATCTATCTTTCTATCTTTCTAACTAATCTTTCTTTCTAACTAATCTTTCTTTCTTTCTTTCTTTCTTTCTGATCTATCTTTCTAACTAACTAATCTTTCTTTCTTTCTAACTAATCTTTCTTTCTTTCTAACTAATCTTTCTTTCTTTTGTAACTAATCTTTCTTTCTTTCTAACTAATCTTTCTTTCTTTCTAACTAATCTTTCTTTCTTTCTTACTGATCTATCTTTCTTTCTAACTAACTAATCTTTTTCTAACTGATGATCTTTTCTTTCTTTCTTTCTTTCTTTCTTTCTTTCTTTCTTTCTTTCTTTCTTTCTTTCTTTCTAACTAATTTTCTTTCTTTCTAACTAATCTTTCTTTCTTTCTTTCTTTTTAACTAATCTATATATCGTTCTTTCTAACTAATCTATCTATCTTTCTTTCTTTTTAACTAATCTATCTATCTATCTTTCTTTTTAACTAATCTATCTATCTATCTATCTATCTATCTATCTATCTATCTATCTATCTTTCTTTCTAACTAATCTATCTTTCTTTCTTTTTAACTAATCTATCTATCTTTCTTTCTTTCTAACTAATCTTTCTTTCTAACTAATCTTTCTTTCTTTCTTTCTTACTGATCTATCTTTCTAACTAACTAATCTTTCTTTCTTTCTAACTAATCTTTCTTTCTTTCTAACTAATCTTTCTTTCTTTTGTAACTAATCTTTCTTTCTTTCTAACTAATCTTTCTTTCTTTCTAACTAATCTTTCTTTCTTTCTTACTGATCTATCTTTCTTTCTAACTAACTAATCTTTTTCTAACTGATGATCTTTTCTTTCTTTCTTTCTTTCTTTCTTTCTTTCTTTCTTTCTTTCTTTCTTTCTTACTTTCTAACTAATCTTTCTTTCTTTCTTTCTTTCTTTCTTTCTAACTAATCTTTCTTCTTTCTTTCTTTCTTTCTTTCTTTCTCTCTTTCTCTCTTTCTAACTAATCTTTCTTCTTTCTTTCTTTCTTTCTTTCTAACTAATCTTTCTTCTTTCTTTCTTTCTTTCTTTCTTTCTTTCTAACTAATCTTTCTTTCTTTCATTCTTTCTAACTAATCTTTCTTTCTTTCTAAGTAATCCATCTTTCTTTCTTTCTTTCTAACTAGTCTTTCTTTCTTTCTTTTTAACTAATCTATCTATCTTTCTTTCTTTTTAACTAATCTATATATCTTTCTTTCTAACTAATCTATCTATCTTTCTTTTTAACTAATCTATCTATCTTTCTTTCTTTTTAACTAATCTATCTATCTATCTTTCTTTTTAACTAATCTATCTATCTATCTTTCTTTCTAACTAATCTTTCTTCTCTCTTTCTTCTTTCTTTCTTTCTTTCTTTCTTCTCTCTTTCTTCTTTCTTTCTTTCTTTCTTTTCTTTCTAACTAATCTTTCTTCTTTCTTTCTTTCTTTCTTTCTAACTAATCTTCTTTCTTTCTTTCTTTCTTTCTTTCTTTCTTTCTTTCTAACTAATCTTTCTTTCTTTCTTTCTTTCTTTCTTTCTTTCTTTCTTTCTTTCTTTCTTTCTTTCTTTCTAACTAATCTTTCTTTCTTCCTAATATTTATTTCTTTTTTCTTTCTTTCTTTCTTTCTTTCTTTCTTTCTTCCTAATATTTCTTTCTTTTTTCTT